>JAJONR010001711.1:0-80442 GCA_029582245.1 Solanum etuberosum
CCACATGGAGTTCAAGTTAGCTATGGTGAGCCTCCTTGCTTCCGGAGGGTTCCACTTTTACTTTCAGTTATATCAGTTGTTAGGATGTCGTGGGTCTTATCCCGACTTCCATCTTTGTCATTTAGAGGCTTCATAGATAGACAACAGAGTTTCAGAAGTCTATTCATTTATTTTGTTAAATGTTTTAAAGACTTAAGTTGCCTATTTTATGGCGAGTTGAATATATTGTTTTTATTCAGTTTTTAAGATTTTGTATCCTTGAGTTAGTCTTCCGCTTGTAGTCAGCTAGGATGAGGGTTCGCTTGGGGACCAACAATGATTCTCCAGTGCCGGCCACGTCCAGGGTGTAGGCTCGGGTCGTGACAGTGAAGTTTCCTTAATAGGACCCAAGTTAGTTCATGAGGCTATGGAGAAATTCCGACTTATTAGAGAAAGGTTGAGAACACCCCAAAGTCGACAAAAGTCCTATGCCGATGTTAGAAGAAGAGACCTAGAGTTTGAGCTAAATGATTGGGTCTACTTGAAAATCTCACCCATGAAGAGTGTAATGAGATTTGGGAGGAAGGGAAAGCTTAGTCCCCGTTATGTTGGTCCATATCTGATTTTTAGAGGTGTTGGTGAGGTTGCGTATGAACTGGAATCGCCTAGTGAGTTAGCATCGGTGCATCCGGTTTTCCATGTCTCTATGTTAAAGAAATATGTTGGAGATCCTACATAGATAGTTCCCTTAGAAAGGAGTTAAGGAGAATCTTTCTTATGAAGAAGTTCCAGTTGAGATTTTAGACCGGCATATCAAGAAGTTGAGAAACAAAGAAGTTGCTTCCGTGAAAGTGTTGTGGAGGAATCATTTAGTTGAGGGTGCCACTTGGGAGGCCGAGGCCGATATGATGTCCCGATATCCTCATCTATTTCCTTCTACTCCTACTCTAGCTTGAGGTAATAAATTCCTCATGATTTACTCTTACTTTTTGTGTCATGTGTTTTGGGTATTCCCATCATTTCTTTATTATGCATGATTCTTGAAAAGTTTATGTTTTTGAGAAAAATTAGTCAACTTTATTGATTTCTACATGTTTATGTGCATTAGACTACAAGTTGCATATAGACGTCATGATGTGATGATTGAACATGCTTCTAGCTTGGAGATGGAATTTCCTCCTCGAATATGAGAAATCTTGAAATTTCATGCATATTAGGCTGGTAGGTCTAGTTCCTATCTTCCTTATGATGCTTTGAGTATGTTTTAGCTTGGAGTCGATGTTTCCTCCCCAAATATGTATATTTATGTGATTGCATGCATGATGGGCTTCTAGTTTTGTGTCCTTTCTTTCTTAAGATGATTAATATCTCATTCGAGGATGAATGTCCCCAATGGGGAGATAATGTAACACCTCGGAATCTAGTAGACTAAGCAAGGGACTAAGTGAAAAGTCACAAACCAAGGACTTGAGCCTGGCACCCTTCATGAAGGCCCGGACGGGCCGTGAAGGGCACCACGAGGCATGGTGTAGCCCGTGGTGTCTCACATAATTGAGCCAAGAAGGATCCCCTCTCACGAGGACCCAAATGGATCGTGAAAAGCCCAACGGGCCGTGGTGATGGTCGTGGAGCAGAGGCAATAGCTACCCAAAAAGGTGACCCTCCACACGAGCCACTTGACGGCTCGTGGAATGCATCGTGGGGTGCGTGGGTTGTTGGGGAAGATTTGCAAGCCACTGGTCCAAGGGCCGCAGCAGCCTTGACGGCTCATGGACCCTTGGACGGCTTGTGAAGCCTACCGTGTGGGGGTGTAGTCAGTTGTAAGTTCAGGGGCTTTTGGATCTTTTCCAAATTTCTTTAAAATGATACTATGTCGTTTTAACCATCCCTAGGACCCCTATATAAGTGGTTTCAACCCCAAAACTTACCCATTCAAGTCATTTATTAAATTCACCTAAAGAAACTGGGTTCTTCATCTACAAATATTTCTCTCTCTAGGACTTGAAGATGAAGAAGGGGTGAAGCTAGGACTCAAGCTGAAGTCTCCATTCTCCAATTGTTTGTAGGCTTTGATAGCAAGGTATGCTAGCCTTTCATCCATGGAATCCTTGCATCCATGCAGCCCTTAAGTGCTCCCTTTGAAAAGTAGAAATTCCCAAATTTTAGTTAGGGTTTTATTCTAATTTAATTATCTTTATGAATGTTGATTCAATTGGTTGATATTGATTATGCATGAATTGAGAGGATTCTATGCTTTTTATGATGAAATTCCATGTACCCATGCTTAACCCATGTTTCAAAGAAGAAATTGATAAAAATGGGTTTTACTCTATGAAAGGAGAATTTATGGATTTATGTGTATTCTTATAGGATAAATGATATACAATATGAGCTGCTTTGAGATAGAAGCATATGTGCTGATTTATGATAAGAATTGCTTTGAGACTGACGCACATGTAATTAATTGTTGATTATGGTTGTGATTGTTGTGGAAGGGATTTTCCTACATGATTTCTTATGTATGAATGTGAAAGGCTTTCTCACATTGAATGATTCTAGATTGAAAGGATTTCTCACCTAAAGTGAATCTAAGATTAGGAACTATGAAAATGATGAGGCTAGAGGCGATTACCCATGACCTCTAACAAGAAGAATATGAGGCGAATTCCCATATTCCTTAGAGTCGTACTAGAGGTGAATACCCATGATCCTAAATAAAAGACAAGAGGCGAATACCCATGTCAGATGACGTAGGGACAAGATGGGACTACCCATGATCCCATAGTAAGTTGGACAAGAGGCGAATACCCATAATCCCAAACTAAAAAGGACAAGAGCCGATTGCCCATGTTTCTTTATAGTAATGCAGGAGGTGACTCCTCATGTCTTTAAAAGATAAGCTAGTATATGTTATGATAGGTGATGAGCTTGGATTGTTTCTTAAGTTTGCCTTCTATGATGAGTAAGACTAGTGGCGGTTAACCATGTCTTGACTAAGTATGAATTGAGGTTACTTCAAGAAGTACTCCTTATATGTGAAATCATCTATTATGTGCATTTATTATGCTTTATGTCTTATGTTGTCTAACTCTTATGTTATGTTTATGCAAGTTATCATATTTAGTACATTTTTGTACTAACACATACTCTTGCCTACATTTCTTATCAAAATGTAGGGTCCGGGGTTCCCGATTCTCATCCTCGTGGCTAGGATCCATACTGGAAGAAGAGTTGAAGATTGGTTAGTCCTTATTCATCCGAGGATTTGGCCGCTACTTTCCGTATGTTCTTTTCATTTGAGTTTCTAACAATATTGTATGGGCTGTGTCCCAGGATTCTATTGTATTAGATGGTTTTTAGACAAGTGTTTTAGACTTCTACTTTGCAATTTAAAACTTTGTTTATTCTTGAAAATGTTTTAAATCTTATCGATTTCTATTTTCTTGACTATGAAAGCTAAGTGGCTCATATGAGGCCTCTCGGGGTCTTGTATGCCATGTTACATCTTGGGGGTGCCCCTGGGTCATGACAAAAACCTTCTAATGAACATGCTTCATGAGTTCTCCCTATTATACCTCCAAGAGACCTTAATAGGCTCAAAGCGGTAAGAGAACAAACAATTCTGGGGAAGAGTTGATTGTCAACTCACTGGGTGATAAGTGACTACCCCACAATCTGGGATACAATTATATTCCACAGATTTGAGTTGTTTGCAAGAGCTCGACCGGCCTATGCTCCAAAATTGGTGAGGCAGTTCTACACAGCCTAGGTAAAGTCCTTGCCAAAGAAGAGAAGAGGTATGGTATGGAGACCCTTGGCAGAAGCTAAAGTCCGATGGGAAATAGTGTAGTGTAACACAAATGCCATAAATGATATCGTGGGCACTAAGGGTAATAGGGAAAACTTATACAAGTTCAGGCTGAAGAAGAGCTTCGATGCACTCAAGGGGTGGCTATCACACCTCATTTCTTATATTACTTCTCTGTAGATGTCTGATAGAGTGAAAATAGAGAAAAACGAGTTACCCCTACCTTCTCCAACAAAATTTTGAAAATAGATGTAGATTATTTGAGACATGATGTAGTGAGGAAACCCCGCCACAACCTGACACCACTTAGGTAGTGGACCCTACAACTTTAGAGGCTAATGTTGCACATCACGCAACTTATATGGAGCCTTCATGTACCATTCCACCCTCTTTTATGCCTTCTACTTCAGCCACTCCATCTACCTCATCTGCACCTTCCCCTGCATCCTTGCCTCCCTAGACGCATGCCTTGATATACCAGATTGGCAACTATGCCCCTTTTACAGATGTTAGGGCATCTAGGATAGAAAGAGAGATGAATAAGATGATTGAGTGAGTGATTGAGGTTGTGATGTTCCTAGTTAGAGATGAAATTGTGATGTATAGGGCCAATCTAGTGTCATATGGGGAGAGGTTTGATAACCTCACTACTAGAGTGGAGGTTAGAAAGAAGAGTGGGGGTATCTCTACAAATCTTACTGAGTTGAAGGGAGAAGTTGCTACTCTTAGGGCTACTGTGGACCAGTTGAGGTCCACTAATATATCCATGTTTTGAGGTGAAATTCCGTTGATTAACATACTAAAGTTTGTGCCTCCTTATGAGCCTAGAGATGATGTACCTAGTGGCGTAGTTTAGAAGCCAGCTGATGTGGAAGATAAGGTTGGTGGTGATGATGATGCACGATATTGACAGAGCTGCAAGATATTGAGGAGTCGATAATGCACGCGATGATGGTGATATCTTGTCTAGAGACTCCACATTCAGCACTAGTGGGGTTTTCTCGGACTCTACTATACTTTCCAGAGATGTGCTAGACACTACTGCCCAGGTTGATGCTACTGTGCTACCTTCTAGGCTACATGTGTTGGGTACTAATACCCGTGATTTTGTAGGGTGAGGGCATTTTTGCCTATATTTCCCTTTTTGCTTGTATTTTGGTATTTTAGTTCTTAAGATATTTATAGTATTTTGGTATTTTGAGATTTTTGTAGTATTTTTATTTTCTTTATGGTAGTTGGTGGTTTTGATTCATGTTCTCTCTCTACCCATTGGTACGTGATTTTTGAGTTTTGAAATGATTGAGAATGCTTTTATTTTCATTATTGATGTTTGAGGATCGATTGTGTCCAATATCGATGTCTTGAATAGTACTCATGATGAGAAATGTATTTTTGTGTTAATTTTTCAAGATGAAATTGAGGTGGCTGAACTTTTGAATAATTTATTATTCTTGTGTTGAATAGTTGCATATTGATGTGAGTCTTGCAATGAGTATCGCACACAATCTTTTTGATTTTATAGAGCTATGGTAAATGATTGTGCTTGAATTTTAATCTGTGCTGAGATCCTACTTGAAAGCATGCTTATTATGTCCTAGAATTTGCCTTGTTATTCTAGTTTTTTGGCCTTGGTAAATTCAAGAAATGATTTTGGTTATGAATTTTGAGAGGAAACCCACAAGTTCATGCTTTTTGTGACTATCTTTTGAGGGTGTGCAACCATTTTGGCGCCATTTGAGCCTAAACGATTTGTTGTCAACCTTGTTGAAACATCTTGACCCAGGTTCTCCCTAACTTCTCACCCATAAATCCTTTTCTAAGCATTGGTTTGTTTGAATAACCAACTTAGACTAAAAGCCTAAGTTGGGTGTGTTGATAGAAAGGAAGAAAGAAAGCCACATGGAAAATGAAAAATGAAAAGTGAGACTCAAACTTTGAAGTTTGTTGCAAAAAGAAGGAACCCCTCCTTCAAAAAAATATAAGAGAAAATGTTTGAAAATTGAAATGAAATAGTAAATGAGATAAAATAAAAGGGGTGTCCAATAAATTGAGTGAAAAATTGAAGTTTGAGTCTCCAAGTGAAAAGAATAGAAAGAACTTTAGAAGAAGTGAAGATGAGTACAATAATGCTTGGAAAGGCTCAATTCACATAGCCAAATTGACCATACCTTTACTCTCATCCCCATTACAAGCCTATAATGACCGTTGAGAGTGAAAGTTGTATTGATTCCTAACATCATTATTGACATGCTTTGTGACAGAATGGAGTCATTTTTTTATGTGAGGGCACTTGAATGATTTTGTTGAAACATGGTTTTACATTACAATGGAGGTACTAGTGAGTTGAGCTTGGATTGATACCTGCTAGTCATCATTTGAAACTTTTTGAGCATGATTGAGTGTTTCATATACTTGATGGTAGTCCTTTTGGTGGCACTTTCATATTAATTATCATTGAGAACTATTGTTGACACACTTTTGAACTAATTGTGTTCTTGATTTTACTTGAGAATAAACAAGAGTTTAAAATAGGGGTGTTGATGAGTGGTAGATTTCCACTCATTTTAGGCCTTTTTAGTTCAAGAATGAGTATCCTCAATGCCTAATTATGTCATATTCTGATGAAATGTTGATGTTTTGTTGTTATGAATGCCAAAGGACAAGGCAACGAAGAATATATGAAAAAGAGGCTAAACACATTGAAAGGAGTTCAAGCTCTCAGCTGGCAGTCGCCTAACCAAAAGGGAAGATCTCCCAATTAGCCTAACCTCGCCCAAGTTGATAGTGTTCACAATTAAAAATATACAAGGTAAGTCGGTGGCCTAAAGATGAAACAACGATTCGCAGTAGCTTTATGGGCAAACTACAAGTCCATCCCCAAAGGTGAAAGAGTTATGAGTAAAACTGAAAGCTGAAAGAGCAACCAAGGTGGTAATCAATGATCCACCGAATATTAAAGGCCGACTCAAACTTGTTCGCCAATTGAGGTTCAAATATCTTAAGCCTGAAGTAAAAGAAGGGCGAGCTAAAACGCAATCGGCGATCCACTGAATCAGAAAAGTGAGCCCGACTAATGTCACCGAATAAGTTGAAAATATAATTTTGGGCTAATTTTGGGGAAAATATAAATAGTTCAAAGTAGAGAGAAAATGTATCTGTTTTTGTATCAAGTTTCATAAATAGGCTTTATCTAAGATTTTAGAATTCTTCCTTTTGAGAAATGTTCTTCGTTTTTGGGGTGTCGGAACAATTTTGTAATAGACATTTAAGGGTTCAAATAAAAGTGGGTGTTGAAGGTTATTGCTCCATTTCAAATCTCCAGTGTCTAAAAAAATAAGCTGTATATTTTCTTTCCTTTTGTGATGCTTGGATAAATCCCCAATTCTAGGGGTTTGATTATGGGGTTTGGTGTTTATTTAAAATAATGGGTCTTGTGTCATGCTCTGTTTTTTTTTATTCATCCATGAATTTGAGTTATTTAGGGATGAGTGGTAGATTTGCACTCATTTAAGGTCAATTTAGCTCAATAATTAGTGTCCTTAATGCCTATTTTTTTCCTTTTCTAATAGAATATCTATGATTTGCTGCTATGAAGGCAATTAGAAAAGGCAAGGATTGATATTTGAAAGAAGGGCCAAAAATACAAAAAAGAAGTGCAAAGTGATCATTGTTTATCGCCTAAATTGAGAGGAGGATTGCCTATTGAGCATAACCTCACCCAACTTGGCAGTGCAAAACACTCCTGTATATCAAAGAAGGTCGACGAACTCCAATAAAAAAGGTGATGCGCCAAGTGAGAACGGTCGTCTTGATGAACATCACCTAATGTGACAGTGTGTAAGACAAAGATTTAATGTTCAAACCGCAAACTAAGGTGGTATTCCGTGATGCGCAAAACATGAAAGGCTGACTTAAGCGAAGTCACTGATTGAGGTTCAAACACCTAATACCTTGGGTATCACAACGCAAGATATGAAGCGAAGGGAGATCCACCAAATAGGTTTGGCGAGAGTGACTAATGTTACCGAAGCTATCAGCTGATGGATTCTTGGGCCAAATTTTGGGACAATATAAATAGCCTAAAGAATGTAATTTTAATAGTGTCTTGGAAAGAGAGCTTATGAAAAAAAGTGTTTCTAGAGAAAGTTTAGAAAACACTTTACCTTGGAAGAACACTTTTTTAGCTTTTGAGGTTTTACAAATTTGTGCTTAAATTTGACAGATTGATGTTTAATCCAACGTGGGGTTGCCATTAATTTCTTAATTTCATGTTACCCATGGCTACTTTCATGAAAGGTAAAATTTCTTTACTTATTTTGATGGGTGGCTAAAACCCCAAGATCTAGGGGTACGCCAATGGGGTTGGGTGTTAATTTAATGTAGTGGGTATTGTGCTATGCTCTGTTTTGCTATTGTTCATGCATGAATTTTGTCTTATTACCATGTGGTTAAATGATGTGTTAAGATTGAAAATTTATTTCCTACTTTCAATCTCTAGTTGATGCTCGAGAGAGATTAATTGAAGAGGGTAATTAGTTCAGTACTAGCTATTTAGGTTTGATGTATGTAGCTTGTTTGAAAGAGAGGTTTTGGGTCGGATCTATTTGCCATAGAGGATAGAGTAGTGTATTGGGTTGTGTAAGATTGTCTTATAGATGAGACTGAAAGGAGATTTTATGCATATATGCTTTGAGATCGAAAGATGATTAGCATCAATGAAGATGACTTAGCCTATTCATGAATGTTCATCACAATAAAGCTGCACAATTACCCCTATGTGAGATTGACTTCCAATCCCCAAACTTCTAGCATGCTTGTTAACTCTTGATTTTGTCTAATTTTTAGTTTAATTGCGATGATTTATAAACAAAGCTTCATATAGAGTTGGTGGTTCCACCAACCCAATTTTTCTTACTATTACAAATGAGCTAATTTAAATTTGAAATTTCTTGATAAGGAATTTTCTACGATGTACCATTCTCTATGGTATTAGACCCCGACTCTTTGTTGGGTTTTTACTGACTACAATCTCTCACTCTTTTAATTGGTTTTTGAGGGTGATTTCAGTATTATTAAAAATTGTGCCACTTCTAGGGAATGGAAGTTCATAATTCTAATTGAGAAGGTCAATTTTAATATTTTTTAGTTGTATTAGATTTGTTGTTAGGTGTTGTTGGCCGATTTGCAGGTTCACAAAATGAGTGACCATGGAAGTGAAAAATGACAGTCAGTATGGTCAAAATGACAATATGGGTGATTTTAATGATATGCCCGTCATTGTTATTCAAACCATTGGAGCAATCCGGATACCCCCTACAACTAGGAGGGTTGTGTTTCGCATCACTGGAACTATGATCTGAATGCTCCAAATGAGAGGAATGTTTGGGGGTTTATCTTATCATGATTTCCATGAGCACCATAGGAATTTCAAGGAGGTATATAGACCTTTTGTGTTCTAGAATATATCCCAAGAATCCGTAAGGTTGAGGTTATTCCCATTTTCTTTAATGGGAGAGGCTACAAGATGGTTGGCAGAGTTGCCAAATGATTCAATCACTTCGTGGGATGAGCTAACTGAAGCCTTCTTGGAGATATTATTTTCACCCTCGAAGATAATTAAACTCCATATCCAAATCCGAAACATGATGTGTATCAGAGGTGAACCGTTGCATGAGACATGGCTGAGATTCAAAAGGTTACTCTTATATTGTCCAATGCATGGCATTCCAGATAATTTGCTGCTGCAATACTTCTATTTCAGCCTTGATTCAGTCAATAAAGTTGTGGCTGATCAATTAGTCCATGGTGGTTTAATGAGACAACCATATGAGGTGGTTGCATTTTTTCTTGATGATATGACTAAGGTTAACCGAGTATGGTACACTAGGGAGGACCAAGTGCCTACTCTACAAGTGGATCTAACCAAAGAACAAATCGAGAAGGACCATGAAAGAGATGAAAACATGGCCAAAATGATGACCCAAAATCCATTTGTTGTCCAAACATCTCATGGGAGGTTTAACTAAGTCGGTAAATGTGGTTGGAACTAACGTCGGGCAATTCCCAGATGATGCCAAATTTAAGGCATTATACAATGAAGAAGTTCAATAATGGGAAAATCTAGTGGGAGGTTCTCACACCAATTATTAACGACAAGGTGGGAACCAAGGTTTGAACAAGGATAGAGATAGTGGTTGGAAAGATTGGCGAGGTGGATATTGGAGAGATAGGGAGATGAAAAAAGATAGGTATGTGCCTTCCCATGAGTGTCCACGCCCAAAGAATAAGGTGGGTTGGAAGGAATCTTGACTGAGGACATGCTTGCAAGGATCTACAAAGAGGTTGAACGGTCCGATAAGGTATTGAAGGAATTGAAAATAGACTTATCCACTTCATCACAGATGGTGACTTGATCTAACTCAGTATCTATCAAGCAGATGGAGGCGCAACTGGGTCAAATTGCCACTCATCTAAATCCAAGGCAAAAGGGAACATTTCCTAGTGACACCATCTCGAGCCCCAAAAATAAATGTTGAGATTAAGGATAATGTCGTGCGATGACGTTAAATAAGGCGCTTCTTGGGAGGCAACCCAAGTAATAACTTTTGTTTTTGTTGCTTTCGAATGATGTGGATTGTGAGTGCAGGTTGAAAAGAAGTCGAATGATTGAGAAGGGAAGATTAGGGGATGCCAAACCTAAATTGGAGATCCACCGAAGGCATTGAGCGGACTAACTCTTATCTGCCTTTTGAGCTGGAATTGGTGTAAAATTGTACCGTCAAGATCGGCGATCAGAACTCAAAGGGTGATTCACCAAAGTGCACTAAGCAGACTCCATCGGGTTCACTGAAGCGGCTTTTATTTTTGGTAATTTGTTAGAAATGTTCGGCGAGCTTATGATCTAGATGGTTATACGCCGAACATGTTCGACGATGTTAGTGTGTGCGCTGAACGGGCCTGATATAAAAAGTCCAAGGGTTATTTAAATTTCAAAAATCAAACACTTTGAAATTTTAGAGCCTCTTCGATTCCTTTCTCTTGCATCGTGCATTTTGAGAGTTTGTGAGCCTCGTTTAAAGGTGCTAGGAGTGCATTTGCTTGGAGTTTGAGTTAACCCAACCCCGATTCCTCAGTTTCTTGATTACTTTTCGACATTAAGGTTGGTGTTTCAACATCTTGTTGATAATTTTGAGTTTAGAATGCATATAGGGTGTGGGCTTGAGCCTTGTTACTAACATTAAGTGCTTGATTTCTTTGGGTAGCATCATATTGTTGAATTTGAATTGTGCCCGTGTGATTTTAATTGTGAATGCATGTATAAATTGGGAATCAGGATTGCGTTGGTTATACTGCTGAATTAAGTTGATATACTTTCTTTGTCTATGCCTAATTGAATATGCATGAAGTATGAGTAGCTCAGTGTTGACCCATTGCATGATTTTTCCCAATGATAAATAGGGTGACTACTTTCTTAATGGAAAATCGTAAATTAGTGCAATACTTAGTGATATCTGGGAAAAATCTGAGTACCCATGGGTAGAACAAGCATATAAGTGAATTGTATTAATAGGGGGAACTCATATTTTTTGTGCATGATTGATTGTATTGTGAAAATTTGGCATTGGACTGAAATTTCATGATCGGTAAGTCTGTCTTACCCCGCCAAGGAGGTTAGGTGAATCATCGAGTAAGCCCCTGATCGCCCTCGTTAGCTTGTGTATGGCCTGGGTACTGATCCACTCGGTGGGCTATTCTTAGTAAGCCAAACCCATTTGGTGTATCACCGAATGGGAGAGGACATCACCCTTGATGCCTCTGTCATTCCCTTTTGCACTGTTAATTTCAGCGGACTTGTCTTAGCTCACCGAAACTAGCTCAAAAAATTGCGAGTTTGCATTGACTTCACCTATTATGCCTCAATCCTCAAATATTTGCTTCTTCCTATTTCGGCGGGATCATCGGACTCCGCCTATTCTGTTGGGAGATGCGCCTTCCCATTAGGAAAGCCTAAAGAGTGTTTTCAAAACAATATTCAATGTGCATTTGATTTCAACTAACCTTTACAAATCTTGTGTTTTAATGTGTGCTTTGCATGTAATGGCAAGAACAACGGGTAAAAATATGGTCTCCTCCAACACTAAGTTAGATAGAGACTCCTCTCCTCCTCCTTCTCCTCTTAAGAGACACCAAGGCATTACTACTAATGAACCCTCGAAATCTCCTAAGCATCGACAAACCACCACCCCACAATCATCTACCCAATATAGGGTACAACCTACGGTGGTGAGGAAGAGGACATAAATTAGATCCAAGTTGGTACAACCCTCATCTGCACAAGCACCAACTTCAAGAGTCCTTCCGGTTATTGTTCCAAGATCTTTGGATAGGCTCAAAGCTACGTGAGAAAGGACTATACTTGACGAGAGATGACTCCCCATTGATGGAATGATGAGCGACTACCCAGCTATGGGAGATACCATTCAATTTCATCACTTTGATGGTTTTACCACAGATAGGAGCCCTTACATCCCTTCGTGGGTAAGGGAGTTCTATGCGGCGTATGCTCAGGCCCAGGCAAAGAAGTGAAAAGGCGCAATCTGGAAACAACTTAAACAAGTGGAAGTACAGGGAAAGAAATTCAGGTGCGACGCAGGACCATCAACACTGCATTAGACATGCCAGCATATGCAAATGATTTATATTCACTTCGGATGCACCATGATATGGATTCTTTGAAGGGTTGGCTAGCACCCTTGATATGTGATTTTCTCCTTATTGGATCTCTAATGGTGACAATATCGAGAAGAAGTATTTGAATGTTGTAGCTAGATACTGGTTTAGATTCATCAACAACAACCTGATACCATCCCAGAACGAGTCCATTCTTTACCATGACAAGGATGTATTGGTACGCACCTTCATCGATTGTGAGCACATATATATGGGTGAAATTTTTTATGCCGAGATGCTAATGAGGGTGACACAGGAGTAGACATCGCTCCCATTTCCAGTTTTAATTACACAGTTATGTGAGAGGGCAAGAGTCCCTTTTCAGGCTGCTACATATGTGAGAGTCACAGCGGCCTCATCCAGTGATATATGGCGATCGAGGGAGAGTGTTTTAGAGATGATGTGGCTCGTAGGAAGCTGCTAGCACATGACTCTACACCAGTGGTCAACCCTGCTGCACTGGCATGTGAGACCTACACAACTGCTCATTTTGTAGAGAAAGCACGTATTTCTACACCCTCCTATGTGGCTGGCCCTTCTAATTCAACATCTGTTTGTGTGCCGCCTATTGATTCTACTGTGAGGACTCCCCCCTCTTCTGTTGCCCGATCTCCCTTGACCCAGACACTTATATACCTGATGGGCAGTCTTTCTCGGCCAGTGGATGTTAGAGCTGCTCGAGTAGAGAAAGACTTTCCACGATTCATTGGCCAGGCTATCCAAAAATCCTTGGCTCCTATGACTTAGCAGGTGATCAAGTGCGAAGGAGGTGATAGAGGGCCATACCTTGAGACTACATGATTTGACTTCTACGATACGAGCTCGGGAGGAGGCCGAGGGTAGTTCTAGTGCTTTGGACTCCCTGGGGGCTGAGGTTGCCACTTTGAGGGCGGAGGTGGTCCAGATATAGTCCATGGACATCTCCACAATATGGGGCGAGGTTCCCCTTTCTGATGCCACTGGCCCTATGACGGAGATGCCTAGCATGATGCCTTACTCTACTGTGTCTAGAGTTATTATACATGCTGATGCTATTGTTGAGGATGAAAGTGATAGAGGCGATGAGGAGTTGGCTAAGAAGACAGATGAGGAGGGAGTACGAGAGGAAGAAAATGGGATTGCTGAGACTGAGCTATAGGAGACCGAGCAGACCATTCTTTAGGGTACCTTGGAGAGGTTTTTTTTTTAGAGAATACATATGTTGGATCAAGTTTAGTCACTCTAGATTCCACAATATTTCCTGCTACTGAGACGGGCACTGGTGCCCAGTTGATGCTTTCTTGCCACCTCCAGTAGTCTTTTTGTCGGGCATCGATGCCCCTCTTGAGGCTTCTCCACCCGAGACTACTGATGAGAGTACTCCACAGGCATAGCCTGTCAGGGGGACCCTATATCTCAGTCTTCCAGTACTTTCATTTGTTTTGGATTGAGGACACTACATTCTATTCTTGTTGGGTGAGGGCCTTTGTGCCAATATTCCTCTTTTTGTTTTTGCGTTGATATTTCATCTTTTGAACAATTGTAGTTTGATCTTTGTTTAAATTAGAGTGTTATTTTGGGTAAATGTGTCCCTTTACTTCATTTTCATTCTCTCTTACTGATGGCAATCCCGCATGAGTTTTAAAATTGTGAAATGCTTAAAATTTTTATTGATAAAAAATTTAGAATCGATTTTGTTCAATATAATGTCTTAAATAGTGCTCATGATGAGCATGATGCATAGTATTGGTGTTGCAGGAATGAAATTTGTGTGGTTACTCCTTTGAATGATCCCTTTGAATCTTTTGTTGACTAACTAAGTTTTGATGTGAGCCTTGTTATGAACATGGCAGGTACATTTTTTTTTATCTTTTCCGGATGTGAGTGTATTTTGAAGTGCCATCTGTGTTGAGGTTTTTACTTGAAAGCATGCATGTAGAGTACTAGAATTTGCCTTGTTAGTCCAATTGTGTGAAACTTGGTAAATGTGAGATATGAGCATGGGCTAAAATTCAATGAGGGAACCAAATTATCCATAAACCATTTGTTAACACCTTGTGAGGGTATGAATCCATCTTGGCACCATTTAAGCCTAATCAATTTGTTGTCAACCAAAAGAAGTCACTTGTACCAATTTATCCCTACCTTCTTACCAAAAATCCTTTGTAAAGAATTGTGATTTTTGAATAGTAAACTTAGGCCAAAAGCCTAATTTTGGGTTGCCGAAAGGGAGGATGAGTGAAAGCCAAGTAAAGGGCCAGGAAATATGAAATGAGGATCCAATTTGAAACTATTACAAAAAGGAAGGAACCCCTCCTTAGAAATATGATGATGAAACAAATAAAATAAAAAAGAGGAGTGATTGAAATAAAAAGGGGATCCCAAATAAAGTAATGATAAATCAATGATTGAGTTCTCAAATGAAAAAGAAACAAAAAAGATATTGATATGAGGTGATGATGATTGCAAAATTCTTTGAAAGGGTGAAGTCACCAATCCAAATTGACCATGCCTTAACCCTCATCCCCATTACAATTCTAAAAGACCCTTGAGATCTTACATGAGCTGGATTATATGATGATTGGAAAATATGGGAAAACATATTGGACAAAGCTCGCATGTATTTTTGTTTCGAGAGAGTGAGAGTTGCATGGATTCATTACACATTTGTTGAAATTTCTTTGTGAGAACATGGAATCGTTCTTGATGTGAGGGCACTTGAGTGCATTTGTTGAAACATGTTCTTGCATTAGACAAGAAGCTACAGTAAGATTGAGCTTGTGTTAAGATAACTAGTCATCATCTATAGCTTTTTTATCATGATTTAGGGTAACATACTATTGAGAGTAATCTTGCTATGGCACTTGCATGCTAGCTCTCTTTGAGTACCTTCGTAGACACCGTTATTGAGCTTTTTGTGTTCTTGATCTACTTGAGGACAAGCAAAAGTTTAAGTTGTGGGTGTTGATGAGTGGTAGATTTTCCCTCATTTAAGGTCCATTTAGCACAATAATTAGTGTTCTTAATGCCTAATGTTTTCCTTTTCTAATTAAATATTCATGATTCGCAGCTATGAAGGCAGTTGGACAAGGCAAGGACTGATGTATTAAAGAAGGACCAAAAATACAAAAAGAAGTTCAAAGTGAGCATTGTTTATCGCCTAACATGAATGGCGGATCACTAACTAAGCATGACCTCGCCTAACTTGACAGTGCAAAGAAATTATGTATATCATTGAAGGACGGCAAACTCCAGTAGAAAAGGCGATGCGCCAAGTGGGAACAATAGTTTTGATGAACATCGCCTAACGTGAGAGTGTGCAAGAAATTTTTTTAATGCTCAAACGACGCACTAAGGTGGTATTCAACACCGCACCGAACATGAAAGACTGACTTAAGCGACGTCGACAAATAAAGATCAAACACTTGAATCCTAGGGAATCACTAGGTGAGCTAAGAAGTGAAGGGCAATCCACCGAATAGGTTTGGCGAGCCTGACTAATGTCACCAAACCTGTTATACGATGGAGTTTTTGGCCAAATTTTGGGAATGTCTAAATAGTCCAATAAATTTATTGTTAAGAGAGTCTCAGAGAGAGAGAGAGTTTATTTTTTAAAAAAGAGTGTTTTTAGAGAGAGTTTAGAAAACACTTTACCTTGGAAGAACACTTTTCTAGCATTTGGTGTTTTACAACTTTGTTCTTTAATTTGATAAATTGAAGTTGAATCCAACGTGGGTTTGCTGGTAATTGCTGAATTTCATGCTACCCATGGCTTCTTTCATGAAAGATAATTTCTTTACATTTTGTGATGGGTGGATAAAACCGCAAGATCTAGGGGTTCTCTAATGGGGTTGGGTGTTAATTTAATGTAGTGGGTATTGTGCTATGCTCTGTTTTTCTGTTGTTCGTGCATGAATTTTGTCTAATTAATATGTGGTGAAATTATGGGTTAAGGTTGCCAACTTAATTCCTACTTCTAATGTACGGTTGATGTTCGAGAGAGATTTATTGGAGTGGGTAATTATTTCAATACTAGAAATTTATGTTTGATGTATGTAGCTGGCTTGAAAGAGAAGTTATGGGTCAAATCTATTTGCCCTATTCTTGTAAGAGAGAATGGAGTAAGGTATTGGGTGGTTTAAGATTGACATATAGATGAGGCCGAAAGGAGATTCTATGCACAGATACTTTGAGATCGAATGATGATTAGCGTCAATGAAGATGACTTAGCCTATTCATAAATGTTCATCACAATAGAGCACCACAATTATCCCTATGTGATATTGACTTCAAATCCCCACACCCCTAGATTTCTTGTTATCTCTTGATTTTGTCTAATTTTTAGTATAAATGTGATAATTGATAACCAAAGCTTCATATTAAGTTGATGGTTCCATCTACCCAATTGTTCATAGTATTATACATGAGCTAATTTAAAATCTAAATTTCTTGATAAGGAATACTCTATGATGCACCATTCCCGGTGGGATTGGATCCTGACTCTTTGTTGGGTGTTTATTGACTACGACCGTTCACTCTTTTAATTGGTTTTGGAGGGTGATTTGAGAGTTATCATTTAGCACGGGGTTAATTTATGGGTTAAGATTGTAAACTTAATCTAAGTCTAGCTCTTTTATTAATGCTCGAAAGAGAGTAATTTAAGTGGGTAAATATCTTGATGCATGAAATTTAGGGTTAAGTTCTATAGTTTGCTCGAAAGACAAATTGTGGTTTGATTCTAGTTTCCAAATCTACTCGAAAGAGAGTTCTACTAAGGTATTGAGTTGACTTGTAATTCACATAGATGAACTCGAAAGGAGATTCGATGATATGATGGTTTGAGATCGAAACAAGATTTGTGTCATTAAATATTACCCAACTTATCCATGGTTCTTTAGGATTATTGAGGAAGCACATGTATACCTATTTTACATCTACACCAATCCCCACACCCGTAGATAATCTTTTACTTATTTGAACCCCTGATTTTTGTTTAATTATGATAATTTATATCAAAACCCTTTTTGTAAATTTGCGGAATCATCGACCCTCTTAGTTTAATTTTTTACAGTGAATTGGTTTGCATTCTTAATTTCCTAATTGAATTCTCTACATAAGGGATTCGACCCCGACTCTCTTGTTGGGTACTTTAATTTCTAATGCCCACTTACTCTTCCAATTGTTTTTAGAGTAGTTTGAGCGTAATAACCAAGCAACATATGCTTTAGCGGTTTTGGCTCGCTTAAGCATTGACCGGTTTAGCGGTCAAGCAGCCGACTTAGCGAGCTAGGCCAGCTCAGGCCCTACCGCTTAAATGGCCCTGACATCAATTTAGCATCCTCCACTATTGTGGCTATGGGCTCACTTGAGTGATGGCTACCTTCGTATTAACCTGCCGCTTTAGCGGCATAAGTGGGCACTTTAGCGTCACCTTTAGCTGTGTTAAGACCACCCTGAATGATACAAAGGTCATTATGATCAAGAAGCTTGGGGCTGCGCATTAGAGTGTTCGGGAAGTATTGGGGATTCTCTGTTTGAGATATAATTTATGAATTTTGGGTTGCATTACCTTAGTTCTTTAAGATGAATTTTATGCATGTCGTTACTTCTCCAAATTGTAATCCATTTTGAGCACAAGTTTGGGAGAAGGGGGGGGGGTAAAAGTGGACCTTTTGATAGTGGCATTTATGGAATTGCCACCATGGGTCCCACGACTCCCATATTGACTCAAAAATTGATATGTCCCCATTTTAAGTGAATTTTGTGTCTAAAAGACTGTCTTAATGTAGTGATTCTAATTTTGATAGCGTGGCTGCATATACAGGTCATGCAGAAAAAGGAAAAGCTCTAGAGATGTGGTTTTGAGCCGCGTCGTCAGCCTTAACGTAGGCTACGACTTTCCTTTCCTTAGACTGAGCTAGATTATGTGAAATCATTTTGAATTGAGTTAAATAGGGGCGGGTACCTAGTTGATAATGCAACTTTACTTCGAAATCATGTTTTAGGCTTACATATGGATTTTCGGGATTAGAAGCATACTAGTTGTGATATGTGTTGATCCTTACCTCTTGCTGGCCTTGTTTGTTGTCATTTTTGAATGTTTGTGATTGTTTGGCCTTAGTTTTAGATTACACTAGTGTGTGCCATAGACTTGCAATATTTGGAGTCTAGGCCTTAGTTTTGCCCTGACGTCAGATGGTTTATAGCTCCCTCTAGACTTGTATGGCGGACTTGAGTCTGATAGAATGAGTCTTAGATTATATGTTGACTCAGCTTTAAAAACCTTCTATCCATTTTCCTTTTTTATGGGCCTATGAGACGCATTTGAGATATTGGGTTTTGCTTGGCGACTGAGGACGAGAGTTGGTTCGATCTTGGAGTGTTGTTCTGGCTAACAAAGATTGGTCTTTGTCCAAACATTAGTTATATGGTGATGATTTGACGAGATCCTTTAACAGTTTTTTTGTGTCGCAGATTAAAGGTATGGTCATGCTGCTTATTAACCTCGACGGAGTTGATTCCTACTAGTCATAGATTTAATATCTGGTCATGATGCTTTATATCCTCTATGGAGTTGGCATACATTGGCTACAACTTATTGACCATCCACAATTCGAGGTATGGGCTCTCCACCCCTTATATCTGGGAGTCTCTTATTATTTACTTGCCTTCTCTTGCTTCGTACTAACCGTCAGTTATACTTATTCGATTTAGCTATTCTGTGTACATGTCAGGCTTATGGGGGTCGATTTAGATTTTTGGTTAAACTTGCGCACGATTTTACCTTCTAGGTTTATGGGGGTCTAGTAAGGTTTATTTAGTTGTACTTAGTTCTTTTCTATCTTAGTAAACTCGTGTGCATTTCTTTTAATTCCACTTTGACTGTTCTTGTGTCTAGATTCTATCTTAGTTAAACTTGCGCCCGATTTACTTTTCCTGATCAATCACTCTATGATGCCTTCTGAGTACCTATTGCTTTGGTACTCATGCTACACTCTACATTTGTTTCTTGATGTAGGTCTGAGTACCAGTTAATGGCATTGATTACTCGAGACTGTTGCAGCTTGGATCAGAGGCAAGGGGGAACACTTGTCATCCTTGACTTACATATCACTTTTTGTATTTTGGATAGCTAGTCTTTTCCTTTTTGAGAAAAGCTTTGTATTTTCGGTCCACTTTTTGGAATTGTACTTCTTTGTTTAGAACACTATGTACTCATTTTGGTTTTCTTTCTTCTGTTGTTAGATTACTTCTTCGACTTTGCTTCTACCCTTATATCCATTACTTGTTGTTTAGGGTTATTGTTTGGAATACCTACTTGTTAGTTATAGTAGGTGCCATCATAACTCGAGAAATCGGATCGTGACACTATAGCTCTTTCCAGCTACAAGGAGTTAATACAGTCAAAAAGAGTGTCAAAATGATTTATATTTTGCATCTACATTGTTCAATAAGCCCACGTTTATTGAGAGGACAAACCAGATATTCTTGAGAAAGATAAGTTATTGAGGAACTACAGCTTCGAATTAGTTAATTATGAAGGGAAATAATAAAAGTAGAGTAATATAGGCATGTCTCTACTCAATATCGCTTGTTTAAATGATTCTATACAATTTATAGCACCCGAGTTTACTAAAAATGATGACACTACACACTTTTCAAGATGCATGTGTTTAATCCATTATTAAAAACCCATATAAGTACTTAACATAAGACAATAATATCTTCACTTACTAGTCTTTTTATAAAAGTACAATTATGAATTGATATTCTTAGGATCCAACAATGACGTTACCCAATGAGACATTCACAGGATCCAATTATTGTACTAATCTTATCACCAGTTCTAATGTCATATAAAAAAGGAATTTTTTTTCTTATCTGTTCTTAGGGTATGTTGTTGTATCAGTACTCATGGTACAATCTTCTCATGATTTCAACAAGTCTACCGTGTCACACTAAATAAAATCCTCATCGTTACATGTCATCACAACTTCAAGTGATGCATAAATGAATTAAGACATTTTAAATGAGGAATACATCATTCATGAAAGATAAGCTTTAGATCTAAACTCTTCAATCTTCTCAAGTTTCACACAACGAAACTGTTGCCGAGACTTGAAAGAGTTAAATAGAAAATTAAGTTGTGAACCAAGTAAAAAATTCTAAATAAAGTGAACAAGATAAGTGCATGGATCTAACTCATCAATAGTAGAGATTGATTCTTGCACTCTTTTTTCTCTAATAATATTTACTTATTTTTCTTTTGTATCGACCTAAAGGGCTTTCTTAGAATGAAAAATTCACAATCCAAACGTTCAAGTTAACTCACGTTCATATCTCAGATGTGATGTAATGTCTTAATTTTCTATTTTTATAATTCCTTTTCACAAGTTAACTAATTTCATTAAAAGTTTTGGTCAAAAGTCATTTGTATACAAGAAGTATACCAAAACGTAAAACCTCATAAAATATATGGTTTTCTACGAAAGTCACCTAATCTTTTACACAATATGAGTCTTTATGGTGCACCAAAAAAAAAAGGGATAGGAGGCTTCTCCTCAACTTAACAACCATATTAAGATGTAAATTTGATTAAAAAGCATTGGTCCAAGTTTGAAAATTAAAGGGGCTGTAAAACCTTTTCTTAACAAATGTTCACCAAATTGAGGAACAATGACTAAGAAAATTAACATGAATGAAAGAAATATGAAAATGGGAGAGATGTTCAAAGAAGCTAGACAAATATCAAAATCATCTATTCTCCTAAACTAGCATGGAGTCATTAATCATCCTTGCATATTTATGGAACTTTTCAAGATTCAAATTAAAGATCAACTCTGATTGGTTATAAAAGAAATATTGTTCTTCAAATAGGTTCCTAATTTGACTTGCCCGGAGAATATTGGAATTCAACTCCTAGGTCACAACAAATATAGTTGTTACGTTAAACCTTGAAGCTAAGTGCACTGCATCTCGACCCTTTCTCTCGCTAGGTCGAACTTTAGTACAGGCACCAAGGCAATAATTACCACTAAGGCAATAATTGCCACTAAAGTTTGTTACTTATCATGCATGAGCTCTACGTTGAAACAGTCACACTAAATAATCAAATTGTTGTTGTCAATGCGATATATTAATTTTCAAGGAAATTTTGACAAATATAAATAAAAACCTACCAATTAGTATAGTCACTAGAATCGAACTAGAAGCTTAAACTCCATCTTTCCATTTGGATCACAAATTTAAAAAAATGATTTTTTAATTTGACTTTTGCAATACTTCATATTTTTCACCTATTTTAGTTATTTTAATACTATATTCCAAAGAAACAGTGTTTATCCCGATCATTATTTTCTTTTGCGTCATTTGTTATAATACATAAATAAGTAAATTAAATATTATGTCTCTAACATCATAATATTTTAGACGATATGGTTACACAATTCAACATGGTATTAGCGCATATAGAAGTGGTGAATTTAAGCCTCGCTACAACCCATTATCAAAATGCATGTGCATGGTTCATGCCTGCATATGATGGGGTGTGTTGAAAACACAGTTAAGTAAATGGAATTTGTTCTCTTTAACAACTGAAGTTTTTTAATGAGATAGTTAGACATGACAACAATATATACAAATGCTTTCCCCAAAAGTTTTGTTCTTTTGATCATTACGACTTTTAACTATGTGGGGGTCTTATAAACCCCATGTACTATTTTGAAGCGTTACTATTGAAAACATTTAGAATGACATACATTCTTTTAAAGAGCTTGACAAAAAAAGTAATGAAATATTTACCACATTTTTCCTTCTATCCTTTTTTATTTTTCCCAAAATTTAATCACTTATAGTGACAGAAACAAGAAAATTATACGTCCTTATGAAACATAAACAATATCATTTAAGAGCTAGATAAATCAAAATTACGGATGGGTCTAACTTCAATATCATAGTAACAAAATGAT
Organism: Solanum etuberosum; assembly: GCA_029582245.1. Classification (NCBI taxonomy): domain Eukaryota; kingdom Viridiplantae; phylum Streptophyta; class Magnoliopsida; order Solanales; family Solanaceae; genus Solanum; species Solanum etuberosum. Next base: position 22,465 of record JAJONR010001711.1, read on the forward strand.
CCTAAACCTAACTCTACTCCAATATGTACCGCATAGGAGAGGATTGTTCAAGACTTGCCCATTCCTTTTACCCATGGGATGCTTAACAAATGCAAAAAGTTTGATCTTATGTTTCGTTTTTATTTTAATTTATTAATAATGGTGGTACCCCAATTAGCTTAAGCATACCTATCACAACCCGACTTCCCGATGGCACCTACTATAACCTACCAAGGGTTAAGCAAACTCGTACCCCAAATGACTAGTAATGAGTATAAGGGTAGAACTCAACATAAATAACAATAAAACCAAGATAAAACTAAAACAAGAACAAACAAAAACTATATAATATAGAAACCTCCTAGAGCCTGGAAGTTAAGAGTGAAGAGCTGTCTCATATAAAGAAATACAAGTCCCAAAACTGGACTACAACATGCCGTCTCAAAGGAAAAAGACTTGCGAACATATATATACAGAAGGAGATAGACTGATCTAAGATGCCAAGTGTTCACCCTCGTCTCTGATATCCCAAAGCTGTAAAAGATGGCACAAATGATCACCATTGGAAGATGGTACTAGGACCTACATAATGAAAAATATCCAGAATGTAGCATAAGTACCAAAACAAAGTAGTCAGTAGGCATTATGGGCCGACTGAGCAAGAAAAGTAAAATCAATCTGAAAAGGAAGAATATAGACACAAACAAAGGTCATAGCCCAAATGAAAGAAAGCACACGAGCATACTAAATGTAAATCTAAGTACAGTTAAACAAACCCTGACCCGGACCCCCATAAGCCCAAAAGGTACACTCTTGCGCAAGTTTAAATAAAACTCGAACGGACACCCATAAGCCCGACTGGTGCACAGAATAGCTAAGACTACAAGCAAGAAGAGTGACGCAAATCCGGACCCAAGAATATCAGTCATGCTCCCAGCCCAAGAAAGCATGTAACCTAAAAATCTTTTAATCCCCAGCCCATCTAGGAGGAGTGAAAACTAATCCAGGCCGCCCAGCTATATAGTTCACTCTTCGGGGCGTAAGCCTCCCAACTAGTAAAAGTTACTTGGGGGTGTGTCAACTCTATAGAGGATGTCATATATCAAGGACACACAGCCAGCCAGTCCACTTACTAGGGCATAAGCCGCCCAGCTAGAAAGAGTGACCCGAGGGCGTGCCGACTCTGTACAGGATCTCAAGTAGGCTCCAAGCAACCATGGATCAACGTCCAATCACCAAGGCTCACAGCGACAAATACTCCAATACCAAGAAATGCAAAACCTCCGGTAATTCATCGGAACCGCATATATAGGGTGAGAACACAGAAATCCTAAAAAGTTTCACCAACACCTAGACTGAGGCTCATACTATCAGTCTGAACTGTGGTATTCCATTCTACAGGGATCTAGATTACACGAAATGATGTCCGAGACATAATAAAACTACAAGGCTTGAGAGTCTAATGAAACATTCATCAATCTAAGACTAAGGCCAAAAATTCTTTAGAAAATAAGTAAAAGCACAAGTAGTTCAAAACAACATGCAGCAACATAAACATAACCCAAACAAGCATGGTACTGCCCCTAAAACAACATCGACCAACCCTAAAACATGGTTTCTAAGAAGAAAATTAGGAATCACTAGGTAACTCCCCCCAATTCACACTAAACATCATGAATTCACACTAATCATCATTAATTCACACATTCATGCCCAATCTAAATAGAAAGTAAGTTGAAGCCTACTTGTCACACCCCGAGGCTACCCTCTTAATGTAACACGGGACCTAGGATCACGAGTAACCCCAAGCTAACCCTGAATCTGGCATATATCAAGCATACTATAAATGTTACTGAGTAAATTATATAGTATGCGGAAGCTAAAATATTGGATATCTGAAAATGGGGTAAAATCCAAATGGTCTGAATATAAGTGAAATAAACTAAGAGTTTAGTAATAACTGAAACAACCACTTAACAACTCAAGCTGAATCTACTACTATTTATGAAGAGCCTCTAACTGAGTTCAGTTGCTGGGATATGCCCCCAGCTAACTCTAACAAAAACTGAAAAACTGAATATAAAGACTAAAATGGAAAGCATGTGTATTGTCCTCGAAGTATGAGGACTCACCAGTGAAGTTGCTAAAGTCGAACCAATAATCTATCTAAGCGTGATACGGATGATGGGTACCTGAACCTACATCATGAAAGGATATAGTGCAGAGTATGTGTCTGTACTTGGAATGTACTGAGCATGCAGGATATAGATACTAAGCTGAATAAAAGATAAATAAGCTGAACAATACATAACTGACCAATGATGTAATCTGAGCAGAGTTATAGATACTGAAATATAACTAAAAAACTAAACTGAATGCAATGACCAAGTACTAATCATGAAGATAACATGTCGAACTATATACTGATACACATGCTGAAAACCTTGTCAATGCAAGGAGAGTCTGACTGAGGGAGCTACTATTAACCGATATAAACCAACTGAGCAAAACATGGAGTCTGATGTATTCGCCCCATTGGGAGGACCCAATATACCTTGCCAGGGGTATAAGAGCATGATTGTGGCGTGATCACTAATACTGATGCCCAACAAAGGGGACTTATAATTTTACGCGGGCAAGTAGTTCTGGGACTATGGGGGTACACTGAACCCTAGTCCAACTCGGTGCTAAGTCTACTCCCAACTGAATATATATGAAACTAAAATGCACTAAATACTGAATAGCTTAAAATGCTGACATGCAATTTGAGAATGCAACATTTATATACTGATAATGTGACATTCGAAATCTTCCGTCAGTGTCTTCCGTTGGTTCTGACACCAGATCCCAGAAAGCGGTATTTTTCTACTTTCTCTAATCTGAGGTATTACACTACTTGTAGGCCGACCACGCGCGCTAAAAATCACAACGCTAGACCATATCCATTCCAAACAGCCTCTAAATGCTACCACACTAGTAAAATAGGATCACAACATTAGTACGGTCATTTAGATACCAAAATCACACAAAACATGAATAAACCACTTTGTGAGTCAAACGGGAATTATGGAACCCGCACCAAAATTTCTAAAATTAACTCCATCAAGAGGTCCTAAGCGATGCCTTGAACTTGTATTAAAAAATTGAACACAATCTAAGGCCTAAAACAACCAACACAAATAACATGCAACTTTAACAAGAAAACCAAGTTAAGGAAGTCCAATCACACCCATTTTCACCTTAAACGGAGATTCTTCAACAACTCTTGATCACTAATCCACGTAGCCACGATCCCAAAAATCTCACCGGACTTTGAATCACTGAACTTGAAGCTTAGATTAGGGAAATATGGCCTATTAAAATTATCAATAACCGCTCAATTGCGACCAAGTCATTATTAAAAGACTGGTCAATGCCACTTAAGCGGCCACTAATTTAACTTAAATGACAGGCCCCAAAGAGGTGGGCCTCGCTTTTGTGAGATCCTGGACGTTAAATCAAACTTCGCTTAAGCAAACCCGGTCCACAAAAGCGAGGGCCGCAAAAGTGATTTAAGGGTCGCCTTAGCGAGTGCCACCTGATTGGTTGGCCTCGCTAATGCAGAGCCTTGGTGGCATAAGCGACATTCCTTTAAGCGAACCTAAGGGCAAAAAAGCAGCCACACAGGACATTAGACACTAGAATATTTTAGCAATGTCCCCCGAGCTCCGCCCTGGGGCCAGAAATTGGTTTGGTACCCCATATATGCAAACACCATACGACAACCACTAAAGTTCGACATTCCAAACTCAACTTAGTAGTAAACAATTCCATACGAGGTTGTCTAGATAGAATATGGGTCCCACACCCAACTCTATTTTAATCCAAAATCCACATGGGGACTCGCAATCATCCCAAAAGCCTCGAGATTCAAAAGAAATGTTGTTCTAGATCGAACACAAAATTTCATAGCTAACAGCACTCACAAAATTATCATCCGAGCTTGTTTACTCACAATGTCAACTAAAATTTAACTTATGCCTTAGCTTAAAAGTTATACTGGGTAATAACACACACTCGCATTGATAGATTGAGAGTCATGCTGATAATTCTACTAGCCTAAAGTGACCCTTTCGGAAGTGATGGAATCATCAAAATTGGATTCTAAGGTCATCTTCTTGAACATTTGATCAAAATAGACTAATCAAGGTTCAAAAGTTCCAAAGTACTAAACTCACATAAAAACAAAACAAACGACTAGGTGACAAGACTGCAAGATGAATCATCCTAAACTATCGACCCGAAATAAAAGTATTATCGATCACTGAACCTGCCCACAAACTTTCCCGTTGCCATACAACAAGAATCGTCTAATTCAGCCATGAAAGGCTCCAAAAATCACCAAAACAATAAACATGAAATGAATATTTACATGTTTTCTTTGTATTTTAAAATGACTTAATAGCAAGGAAAATTGCCCTTCGTGAACGATGAGGCCTCTCTACGAACGTAGAAACCTCCCTGCAAATGCGGAGGCCTACTTGCGAACGCACAGGTCAGGAAAACTAACCTTTTGCGAACACGGTGCGAGGCCTATGATAACAGAGGCCTGGAACCCAACCCTTCCTGAAGGATGGTCCACAAGCCCGAAGGCCAAGGGAGGCGACCCTACGCGAACACGGCACACACCTCGCAAACACGAAAGTCTAGGGAGGCTGGTTTTTGTGAACGTGGACAATGGTCCATGATCAGGATGAAGGAATCATTGCTCCATAAGCAACACTACATCTACAGTTCACCAGGACTCAAAATTCTTTGTTTGTTGCTCGGAACTCGTTTGGAACCCCGTCATTCCAAACCAAAGCTCAACTAGAAGCCATTTCAACAAAATGTGCATCGGCTAACACATGAATAACTAAGAAAATCACCAAATTTATTTTAAATGGCTCCTAAATACCCAAAAATATAGTGAATGATGGTGAGTCCATATATACTGCTCTCCCAATTCATTATGGAAGGTCTCGTATAGTAATTTTTTAAAAAAACAACTTGAAGTCGTTGCACCAAAATATTCTTAGGCTAATACACACAAAAACTCAAAAAATCATCTCATTCCTTATAATGGCTCCATAAATTTGTTTTGAAAAATAGACCAGAAGCTAATTTCACCAATATATTTATGGGCTCACATGAACAAAAATCTGAAAAAATTGAATAATTCCTGTAAAATAATTACTAAACAACCAAAAATAGTGTGAATCATGGTAAGGCTATACGTACGGTTCCCCTAACTAAAATTACGGATGGACCCATAAAGTGTTTTAAAAAAAAATTGACCAGAAGCCATTTAACCAAAATATTAAATGCCTAAAAATATCAAAGATCCTGGTGAGGTTATAGGTAATGCTACCCTAACTCCATAAGGAGGGTATCAAAATAAATTTTAAGACAAAAATTGATCAAAAGTCATTTCATAAAAATATTCATGGGCTGACACAACCAAAAAACTAAGAAAATAGCCTATTTTTTTTGTTAAATTGCTCCTAACTACCCAAAAAAGAAACGTACCATGGTGAGGCTATACATACGTCTTCCCTAACTCATTACAAAATTTTCCATCATGTTTTTCAACACAGTCAATCCCAAGAAATTTCACCAAAATATTCATGTGCTAACACACGTGAAAACTTGAGAAAATTACCTAATTCCGTAATATGGCTCCTAAATGCTCAAATATGTTGTGGATCATGGTTAGGTTATACATACTGCCCCCCCCCCCCCCAATTTAATTTGGAGGGTCTCGTAATGTTTTTTCAAACAAATCTATCACAACGTATTTCACCAAAATATTTATGGGCTAACACACATGAAAAATAGAGAAATTCATCCAATTCCTATAAATGAATCCTAACTACCAAAAAATGTTGTGGATCATGGAGAGGCTATACGTACATATCCCCAACTCATTATGTAGGGTCGAGTTAAGGTTTTTTTTTAAATAAATTTAACGGAATTTACTTTACAAAAATATTTATGGGCTAACTAACACACATGAAAAATTGAGAAAATCGTCCTATTCCTCTAAAATGACTCCAAAATGCCCAAAAATAGTGTGGATCATGGTGGAGGTATACATACTATTCCTCCAACTCACTATGGAGCGTCCCGTAATGTTCTTTCAAAAATATCAGCCAGAATCCATTTCAACAAAATATACATAAGCTAACACAGATGAAAAATATAGAAAATTATCCAATTCTTGTAAAATGGCTCCTAAATGTCCAAGAATACTACAAATCATGGTAAGGCTATACGTACTGCTCCACCAACTTATTACAGAGAGTCTCGTAAAAAGTTTTTCAGAAAAACGACCGGAAGCCATTTCACCAAAATATTCATGGCCTAACACACGAAAAGTAGAGAAATTCATCTCATTCCTATCAAATGGGTCCTAACTACCAAAAAATGTTGTGGATCATGGTGAGTCTATCAGTTCTTCTCCCACAGCTCGTTATGGAGGGTCATGTTAAGTTTTTTTCAAATAAATCAACTAGAATCTATTTTACAAAAATATTCATGGGTTAATTAACACAAATGAAAAATTGGGAAAATCATCTTATTCTTCTAAAATGACTCCCAACTGCACAAAAATATTTTGGATCATGGTGAAGGTCTACGTACTACTCCTCCAACTAACAATGGAGGGTCCCGTAGATTTTTTTCATAAATATCGGTCGGAATCTATTTCAACAAAATATACATGACCTAACACACATGAAAATTAGAGAACATTGACTAATTCTTGTAAAATAGCTCCTAAATGTCCAAGAATATTATTGATCATGGTGAGGCTATATGTAATTCTCCCCCAACTTATTACAGAGGGTCTCGTAAAAGTTTTTTTTTAAAAACGACTGGAAGACATTTCACCAAAATATTAATGGCTAACACACACGTAACTGAGAGAAATAACCTAATTCCTATAAAACGTCTCACAAATGCGCAAAAAGGTCATGGATCATGCTGAGGCTATATGTACTACTCCCCAACGCCTTACAGAGGAATGTGTAATGTTTTTTTTAGAAAAATCATGCAGATGCCATTTTACAAAAATATTCATGAGCTATCACACACCGAAAACTGATAAAATCATCTAATTCTTGTTAAATGACTCCTAAGTACCCGAAAATACAGCCGATAATGGTGAGGCTTTATGTACTTCTACCCCACTCATTATGACGTTCCGTAAAGTGTTTTCAAAAAAAATTATTGGAAGCCATTTAACCAAAATATTCATGGGATAACACACGCTAAAATTGAGAAAAAAATCGCTAATTCCTATAAAATGTATCCTAAATGCTTAAATATATTGTGGATCATGGTGAGGCTATACGTACTACTCCACCAACTCAATAGGGATGGTTCCATAAAAAAGTTCAAAGATTCGACGAAAAGTCATTTCAACAAAATATTCATGGTATAGAACACACAAAAAAACTAATAAAATTGTTTAATTTCTGTTAAATGGATCGTAATACCCACAATAACATTGGATAATTGTGAGTGTATTTTAATGCTCCCCAAATCATTACAGAATGTCCCATGAAGGTTTTTCAAAAAAATTGTCCCGAAGCATTTTCACCAAAATATACATAAGCTAATATGTATTTTTTGTGAGTCTAGCCAAATTGAGAAAATCACCTAATTCCTTAATATGGCTCTTAAATACTTCTAAATTCCAATGTTCATTGTCAGTCTATAATTACTGATCCTTTAACTCACTAAGGAAGGTCCATAATGTGTTTTCAAAAATATCGGCGGGAAGCCACTTCACAAAATATTCATGAGTAACAGAAACATAAAATATAGAAAATAGCCTAACTTATTTAAAATCTCCTAAATGCCATAAAATGGCATGGATCATGGTCATGCTTATACATACAGCTCCCCAAACTCATTTCGGATGGACCCGTAAAGTTTTTTCAATATAATCTAACAAAAGTTATTTCACCAAAATATTTGTGGGTGCACACGAAAAACTGACAAAATAGCCCAGTTCTTGTAAAATGTCTCCAAAATGCTCAAAAATAGCATGAATAATGGTCATCCTATGCGAGAACACATTACAGAGGGTCATAATGTATTTTCCAAAAAATCAACCTAAATACATTTCACCAAAATATACATGGGCTAACACGCAAGAAAAATAGATAAAATCGCTTTATTGTTGTTAAATGGCTCTTCTATACCTAAATTTAATGTGGACCATGGTGAGACTATACTAACTGCTTCCTCAAGAAAAATATCGACCATAATCCATTTCAACAAATTATTGATGGGCTATACATATGAAAAAAAATGAGAATATCTCCTGATTCTTGTAAAATGGCTCTGAAATACCAAAAAAAGTTGTGGATCATTGTGAGGTTATACGTGCTACTTCTCCAAATCTTTACGAAGGGTCCCGTAAAGTTTTCACAAAAATATTGACCGGAAGCCATTTCACTAAAATATTCATGGGCTAATACACACGAAAAAAATATGAGAAAATCACATAATTCTAGTAAAAATGACTCCTAAATGCCAAAAAATGTCGTGGATCATGGTGAGTCTATACATACTCCTCCTTCAAATCATTAAGAAGGGTCTTGTAAAGTGTTCATGGGCTAACACATGCGAAAAACTGAAAAAGGACCTAATTCTAGTAAAATATGTCATGACCCGATCCCTCTAACTATGATGGCACCTACTATAACCCACCAATTGGTAAGCCAACCCTTAACCCAGAACATTAAGTAATGGGTGCAGGGGTAGAGCTGAACATAAAATAATGCCAACAACAAGAAAAGAAAAGAACTAGGACAAACCAAAACAATATACAAAGGAACCCTCCCAGAACCTCGAAGTCACGAGTACAGAGCTATCTAGTAAGAACAAAATACAAATCCCAAAACTGGACCATAAGAATCCATCTCAAAGGCAAAAGACCAGCTTACATAAAAACAGAAGGAGATCGGCTAGTCCAGGACGCCACGTGCTCACCCTGGTCTTCGAACTCCAACAACTGAAAAGATGGCACGAACGATCACCACTAGTAGCAAGTACTAGGACCTGCATCATTAAAACGATTCAAAGTGCAGCATACGTACCATAACAAGATACATAGTAGGTATCAAAGGCCGACTTAGCAAGAAAGGTAAAAACTACTGGAAAAAAATAATCTAGACACACAGAGGTCAAAGCGGCAAGGAAAAAAAGGAAGCACACGAGCATACAAAAATTACATATAAGTGTAGCTAAACTAAAGCTAATTGGACCTCCATAAGCCCTGAAGGTACACTTGTGCGAAAGTTTACATAAAACCCGAACAGACCCCCAAAAGCCCAACAGGTACATAGAATAGCTAAGACTACCAGAATGTCACGACCCAGGGGTACCCCCTAGATGTAACATGGCATACAAGACCCCGTGAGGCCTCATATAAGCCACTTAGCTTTCATAGTCAAGATAATTGAAAATCATTAAGATTTAAAATATTTTCAACAATATCAAAGTCTTTATAAAACGAAGCGGAACTCTCATAAACTTGTCTCAAAAACTATCTAATACAATAGAATCTTGGGACACAGCCCATATAACAATGTTCAAAAGTAAAAATGAAAAGAACATAAGGAAATGGTGGCCAAATCCTCGAATGCTATGAGAACTCACCAATCTTCACCCTTGTCTCTACTATAGATCCTAGCACATGGGATGAGAGTCGGGAATACCGGACCCTATATTTGGATAAGAAATGTAGGTAAGAGTATGCGCTAGTACAAAGATGTACTAAATATGATAGCTTGCATAAACATAACAGAAACATAAGAGTTAGACAACATAAGTCATAAGGCATAATCAATTCACATAATAGATCATTTCACATATAAGGAATACTTCTTGAAGTAACCTCAATTCATACATAGTCAAGACATGGGTAATCCGCCACTAGTCTTAATCATCATAGAAGGCAAACTAAAGCAACCATTAAAGCTCATCACCTATCATAACATATTCTAGCTTATCTTTTAGAGACATGGGGAATCACCTCTTGCCTCCCTATGGGTAGTCGCCTCTTGTCTAATTTACTATCGGATCATGTGTAGTCCCCTATAGTCCCTTTTGCTTAGGATCATGGGTACTCGTCTCTAGTCCAACATCATGTGACATGGGTATTCACCTCTTGTCTTTCTATAAAGGATCATGGGTACACGCCTCTTGTCCAATTCACATTATAGGAACGTGGGTAGTCGCCCCTTGTTCAACTTCAAGGAATAAAGGCAATCACCTCTTATTCTATTCTAAGAAATATGGGTAATCGCCTCATATCCTTCTTATTTATAGGTCATGGGTAATCACCTCTAGCCTCATCAATTTCATAGTCTTCAGCTTAGATTCATTTTAGGTGAGCAATCCTTTCAACCTAGAATCATTCAATGTGAGAAAGGCTTTCACATTCATACATAAGCAAATCAAGTTGGGATCTATCTCATCCACAACAATCACATCAATAATCAACAATTCATAACATATGCTTCACTGTTAAAGCAATACAAATCAAAATCATCATATATGCTTCAATCTCAAAGAAATTCATAATGTACCTTATTTATCCTATAAGAATACACCTAAATCCATAAATTCTTCTTTCATAGAGTAAAACCCATTTACATCAATTTCATCCTAGAAACATGGGTTAAGCACGGGTCCATGTAAATTCATCATGAAAAGCATAGAATCCTCTAAATTCATTCATAAACAATCATAATCAACTCAATTGGATCAACATTCATAAAGACCCACAACTTAGAAGAAAACCCTAACTCAAATCGGGGAATTTCTACTTTTCAATTGGGGAACTTAAGGGCTCCATGGATGCAAGGATTCCATGGATGAATAAAGCTATCATACCTTGTTATCAAAGCTCAAAACAATTGATAATGGAGACTTGACCTTGAGCCATTGCTGGAACCCTTCTTCTTCTTCTTCAAGTTTCTAGAGAGAGAATTATTAAGGGAGGAAGAACTTTGGTTTTCTTTTTGTAGAAAAAATTACTTGAATGAACTAATTTGGGGGTTTAATTCACTTATATAGGGGTCTTAGAAATAGGTAAAAGGACATAGTATTAGGCTAGACTAATTAGGAAAAGACCCAACTGCCCCTAAAAATAACTGCCGACCCAGCATCGAGGGACCACGACCGACGGACCGTGGACAGACCGACGGTCTGTCCTACACGACCGTCGTTCGTAGTCAGGAACTTGATTTCTGGGGCCCTGACCTACGGACTCTCACCCACGGACAGTGCACCCATCGACGGTACGTGGTCCAGGCCGTGGGTCACTAACCATGGACCAGACCTACGGTCCGTGGTCCCATCCACAGGTTGTGGTTGGCCTCTGTGGGCTGGCACCTGCAAGTCCTGAAAACTCCCATCTTGGACTCTCTCATATCTTAGGTGTTACACAGAATAAGTCACCTAAACCCAAGTTAAAAAGAAGTCAATCGAGCCTCGAACCCACAGTGATAGAAGCTGGGCCTCGAACGCAAAATGATAGAATCTTGGCCTTGAACCAAAAATGATAGAATTTGGGCCTTGAAGCAAAAATGAAAGAATCTGGACCTCGAACCCAAGGGGATAGAATATAGGCCTCTAACCCAAAACAACAGTCTCAAGTTTGAAATAATAGTTGTTGCTCCCCAATATACACAGAATTGTACGTGGTCGCTCAAGTAATACAGTTTCTTCAAGAAATGAGTTTTCGTTCCCAAGGGACTTGTGATAGACTTATATTTAAAATTTAACTCTACAACTAAACAAAAGTTACCGTTTAAAGAGATGGTGATGATTAGTAACTACTATTCCTACTTATGCAATAACTAAAAGTAACCAATTGCGAACAACTTTAAGATGGTGTTTAAGCAATTAAAAGACTATTCCAGGGCTGCAACATGCAATGGACTTCATGTATCATATCTTAGGCAATGAACTAATTTCGATTATCAAGATACTGGTTTATAGGGTTAATTGTATGAGTCGGGTCTCTCGACCTCTAGTCTCCTACTCCAGTTAGTTGTCTAACTACATCGTTGAGCGGGGATAGCAGCCCTAACTGGCAATCATTTATATTTCATCCTTTTTCGTAACCAAGCAAGTTGTTCATCCGGGCGTCACTCCTAAACACACATCAACTCACAATGGATGATCGAGCTTTCTATATTCTCTGGTCTATCTACTCTCTCCTCTCTCGATTTTAAGAATAGACAATAGATTTATCTTATGGTGCGCAAGCATAAAATACTAAAACAAGAATATAGAATTAAGTTATAATGACAATCAAGAATTAATTCAAGCACCTTAAATAATCAACATTCAATCCGTAGCTACAGCCCCAGAACTAGGGCGTTTAGCCCCTCATAATATTCAAAAACCACAAGATACAATTGTTCATGCCATTTTCGTAAATAAGAAGAGTTAGAAAATTGAAACCTATTACAAACGATGGAACTTGCTCTTGCACACAAAAATAATGTCCAACTCCCTACAAATTAGCCCTAGGAGTCTATTTATAAGAGTTGGGAAAAATAAAGTAGAATTCTACTTCAACTAGGAGTCCTATTTTAATCTATTTTTACTGAAAAAGTCGGAACCTTCGTGGAGCTTTGCACCAGATAGCACGCCAGGCCACTGCCTTTGTAGTTTGCACAGTGGCGCGCCTGGCAAACATGTCTGTATTTGGAGCCTTGGCGCGTCGCACCCACCAGTACGCCAAGGAATGACTTATGTAGTTCCACGAGTGACGCGCCATGCCAACCAGTGCGCCAGCCACTGGGACTTCCTTCCTTAGTAAATTTCGCGCGTCCTTTGCTCCTTCTTTCTTCGCATCAACTCCAATTCTCGTAAGAGTTCCTGAAACATCTAATCATATGTTTTAGTGCATAATCATCGCAAGTTTAACACAATCAAGCTAACAGACTCAAGATTATTCTTTAATTCAATCACATCATGGGAAAATATCGACAACTTTGGTGTATAAATATGCCTAAGATCACCACCCCACACTTAGACCTTTGTTTGTCCTCAAACAATCTTTAGACTGTCAACTCCTTTCCATAACCCTTGGACTTATCAACCCACCTTAAACTCAACCAAACATATCTAATCATGATTTTGTAATTCACATTGGATGCAATCATTTTAAAACTTATACACCAAATTATAACACATATCCTCAAAGAATGACTCCTTTATTATTTTTCCGGGCTAATGCAAACTCATACAAACACACCAATTAGACAATCCAAACATGTCCCATGAATGCCCTCACTCATTTGTGTTTAGTATAGCCTTTCACTCAAGCAATCATATTATAAATAAGGCCTATTTTTCAAAGCATTGTACTCACCCTCACAAATAAAGTTTTTACTTCTCTTAACATGCCATAAGCTTGTCCATAGTGTATTTTCACTTTCACATTATATTTCTAAAGGAATCAAGAGGACTTCTATTTGGTTGTAATGTCGGCTTTAAGGAAGGGAATATTTAGGACTCACTGTAGTGACTACACCTCCCTAATGCACATGTCATTGTGTTGCCAACAAACATCCTACTTAGCTTTTCTTTCCTCTTAGTGCACGCTTCATGAATATCTTCCCTTTTTTTTGTTGCTCCATCTTTTCCCTTTATTCTCATTATTTTTTAAATATATATATGCCTATGCACTAGCCACCCTCAACTCAAGGTTTTAAGGTTCGAGTGAGGTACAAAATATCCTTGGTAGGACCAGGGCCAATGTTTTAAGCATACTTCTGAAATAGCCACCCTCAATTGAGTTGAGGTGCACGTTGTCACTAAGGACCAGGGCCAAAACAGAGTTTTCCTTAAGTTTTTATTCTCCACACAATCTAGCATTTCCACCCTTTTTCACATCAACCAACGTTTTCAACTTTTCTTCTTAACATAGTGCATTAAGGATTACATTGGGATCAAAGACTTTGGTATCAATCAAGAGGGTTTCGGCTTATCATGTGGCTTATCAAACAAACAGGCCTAAAGGCTCAATGGGGCTTTACTAGGGGTAATTTAAATGGTAGGCATACAATTAGAGTCAAGACTTGGCTTTTTCAAAGAAACGCCTCAATCATATTTCCTAAGTCACACAAGCTACTCATTTAACACACAGAGGGCAAGTTCTAGATATCAATTGAAGCAAAAACCGAACAATAACTCACTACACATGTCATCATGACACACATAAGGACATATCATACTGGCATGCTCATACAACTTGCATTACGGTACTGCTACACAAATAAACCCCAACTTAAATTCATTCAGAGTCAAAAATAAAGAACACATGCTTGTTTCAAGGTGATCATTCTTTTGCATTTTTCCAATTGTGACTATCCATGACGTCTGGCTAACTTTTTCGGATATAGTTTCAAAATACCAAGGTTGGTTTCTCAATTATACTCCTCTACATGACTAATTTTCCCTTAAGACGGTCGTCATCCATCCATCATCAAAATTGTCACTCCTATGAAGACTCTACGACTCAATAAAGAAATAACCCTAATCCTAATCGGTTCAAAGGGACTATCCTCAGTAAAAGTACCGAAAACAAACGCTGAGGAGCCCAAAATTAAAATAAACCTAAAAAAAATTTAGACTCGATAAAGCATTAAAAGTTATATACACAAGAGATATATTTCCCACCCCACACTTAAAAATTAGCACTGTCCTCAGTGCATAAATTAAACAAAGTATAGAGATAGGAATACTCCCTTAGGCCTCTAGGCCTTGTCGTCGTCATCACGACCATCATCAAACACCATTAAGGCGTTGGCATCCTCATTCACAACATCATCTTCCTCATCATCATCCATCTTCTCATCCGCAGTGGCCTCGTCATCATCAAGAGGCTCATGAAAAGCTGGCCCTGTCCTGCAAAGATAGGTTGCACTGTCTGTCAATGGGTAACGGTCTGCCACAGCATCCATCTCCTCATCCGTGACCGGGCGGCCCCCAATCCTAAGCTGCATCTCTGCCATTCCAAATATACACACCATCACACTGTCATCGCGTGCCTGCCGCTCTTGGGTGGATAAGATAGTTCCATGGGACGTGTCGAGCACCTTGGTCCGAGTGACATCTACCATTTTGCATACCCAGTAGGGTGCCTAGAAACATTCATGTCTAACTCCTTCTCCTCTATTCCCTCAGCCCTCATTAACCGGGTAACCATCCCCCCATAACAAAATCAACACCGCATGTTATTTCTTAACTTCATCATATTTCTCTTAAAATTACCCCAACATTAATGGGAATCCCTTTCATCAACATGTAAACCAACACCACCCTATCTCTGGTCACATCGGTAAGGGACTTGGGTGGTAAAAAGGACACTACATACAATTTTCAACCAAACTCTCGCAACCTGATTAAAATTAGCATAGTGTAGGGTAGAATGCCTCCCGGTGTCCTTACTTCTATCCCACCTAGCAGTAGACTCTACCCCACACAATGTATGATATATATCTCTAAAAGGGGGGTGTTCCTTCAACCTATTAAAATCCTCAGCATCACAGTTATGGGTACCCAAAAACAAATTCAGCATTTTGTAAGTAAACTTCACATCGTTACCCTGAATTAGAACGGTCTTGTTGAACCGGGTTTCCGTGTTCCAATTAGCTTAAAATTCCTGAACTAATGTAAACTTACAGTCACCCTGATCCTGAAACATAAATCGCAGCCCAAGAGCATTCACAATATTATAAATAATCAGAAATTGGGTTCGCAACCTCACGTCATTCACGAATTCATCTCCAAGGTAGTTTGCTTCTTTTTGGCACTCAAACCATTTGTGCACGTACCTCTCCACAGCCTTCGTGCCGAATTTGTGAAATGGTTCCCGGCTACTAGAAGAACCGAAAGCTTCCCCCTTTCTATTCCGCTTTGAACCTACTCCGCTTGCAATATTTCTAGCTTTGGGTGCCATGAGTACCTACTTAGAAGAAGAAAAATGGAGAAAATAAAAATTTGTGGAGGAAAGAGGGGGGGTGGTCGATTGGCAGTGATATAGAGGAGAAATAAGAGGAAGAACAAAAAAATTAAAGTGAGAGAATAGTGGGTGAAGGAAAATGGTGGAATTGTGGGTTTTTATAGGGGAATATGGGAAGAAGAAGGGGTGGTTTGGGAGAAAGTAAAGGTTGATTGGTACTTTAATGGGGGAATGTATGAGATGAAGAGGATGTGGAAGATTGAATGTTAAGACAAAACAATGGGTTTTTTAGAGAAGAGGAGTAGTGTGGTCGGTTGGGTGAGAGGTTTTAGTGGGGGCGATGAATGGATTTAGGGATTTAAAGGGGTGGGTGAAGTTGGGTCGGGTCTAAACCCAGAAAAAGAATCCAACCGAAAATATGGGAGTTGGTGCGATAATGGCGTGTCACGCTTCCAGTGCGCCATCAAGGCGCTTCTGTAGTTTGACTCCTGGCGCAGAGCGCCACTCAGAGCGCCAGGAGTTGGGCTCTATTGTTACAGGCCAGGCGCGGCGCGCCAGCCAGTGCAACTGGCTTCGGTTTTTTTTTTTTTTTTGCTTTTCACTATTACAAACTAAGTTACAACATAATGAAAAATCCTATCTTGCTAAAACTAATATAAAATATACATCATACCTTCTATGAATTTAAACTACACTAAAACAAAAATTCAAAACTTAAAACAAACTACCTATTTATTACATATTGTTCACGGGTTGCCTCCTGTGTAGCGCTTGGTTTAACGTTGCGGCTCGACTCAGCTTGGATCATTCGTCGTTCAACTCAAGAGCCTCCCGATCAAGATCCGAATCTTCTCCAAAGTAATGTTTCAGTATTTACGCCTTGGCGCGTCGCGCCCACTAGTACGCCAAGGAATGACTTCTGTAGTTCCATCAGTGGCGCGCCGTGCCAACCAGTGCGCCAGCCACTGGGACTTCCTTCCTTAGTCAATTTCGCGCTTCCTTTGCTCCTTCTTTCTTCGCATCAACTCCAATTCCCATAACAGTTCCTGAAACATATAATCATATGTTTTAGTGCATAATCATTACATGTTTAACACAATCAAGCTAATAGACTCAAGATTATTCTTTAATTCAATCACATCATGGGAAAATATGGACAACTTTGGCGTATAAATATGCTTGAGATCAACATCCTTGAACCGTAAAATGTCAGCTCAACCTGGAAATAATAGCCCTGAATCGTAAAACATCACTTCAACCAACCAACTCATAACCTAACTACCAAGAGTGCCAAGGGTGTGTCAATTCCAAGGAGAACCCTAAGTCAAGTCATGTCATAGTGGGACACCCCCCACTCAAAGCTATCAACAGAAGGCTCCCAACCTAGTACAACTCAATCTCAATTCGTCGCGATAGCATAAGCCTCGGGTAATGCCTCGAAATCGTACAAATAGAGAGAGAGGGTAGAAGATCCAATTAGAAACAAATTTGCCTAAACTAAGGCTCAAACTATTAGACATAAGTATGCTGGCCCAGCCTACAAGGATCTACTCTCTCTGAAACAACGTTGGAGATAAAGCAAAACAAAAGAGTTCGAGCGTCTAAGGCATCATGGTGTATCCTAAGCTAAAGTCGGACATGCATTTGAAAACAAATAAAGCTCAGGTAATTTCACATACATGCAAGTCACACAACCAATGGTGCTACCTTGATACAGTAGTAATCAACTCAAAATCATGGTTTCTATGAGGAAAACAAGAAATCACTAGTTACCCGCCCCTAATTCACACTGATCTTCATGAATTTACACATTTATGCTCAATCTAATTAGAAAGCAAGTCGTAGCCCACCGAAAGGCCAACCCCGCGCGCTCCATATCACAAGGCAAGAGCTTTTCCTTCTAAATCGCCTCTGAACACTGCCACACTATCAAAAATAGGATCACAACATTAATACAATCGTTTAGACACCAAAATCACCCAAAATGAAGCAGGACCAATTTTTAGAATCAAATTGGAATCATGGGACCTATGCCGGAATTTCTCGAATTGATACATCTAGAGGTTCTAAACTACGCCTCAAACTTGTGTTCCAAATATGAACACAATCTGAGGCATAAAACAGCCCACAACAACACATTCAAATATCACCAAGTGAAGCAACAAAGAGAGATGGGGAAGTAGCTTAATCACGAAATTCACCTCAAACGGAGGTTTTTCAACTGTTCCCTATAACTTCACCACGTAGCCACACTCCCGAAGATCACCCAAGACTTTGAATCACTTGAATCAGAGCTCGGATGAGGGTGGAATTGCCTTTTGAAAATAAGAAATGATTCTGCAAATTCACTCTATATAAATAGCTCAGATCTGGCCACTAAACGTCCAATTCTTGTCACTAAAAGCCTGCACCAGATATCAGCACTTCAACTATTTTTCTTAAACTCTGAATTCTTCCACGGGGTGCCCAAGATTAAATTGGAACCCTGTGCATGCAAATGAGATATGCAACCCTATCAGATTTGATAGTCTGGACTCAACTGATGTATCGAACCCGAATTCCGTACTGTATTAAGAAGAGAACTAAACCACAGTTACAACTTTAGAATTCTGATTTCCATACTCAAACTACAGAAATACAATGGAAATATTGTAATAACAAGTAACTAAAGATAGAAATAAGGATGGAGATGAGAAACTTAGACTCTAGAAGAAGAGGAGAGGACAAACATTTTCTTCAATATGCATAAACCCTTCTTTCCCATTAATTTTCCCTTTCAACCAAATGTTAATTGGGCCTGGATCCCAAAAAAACACACTCCAATATTTTACCTTGCCCGATCTCATTCACTACTTCAAACTCATAGGCCCTTATAGAGTTATCTTTGTTCACAACAATACACCCACCTCCAAAAAGAACCTTGTCCTCAAGGTTCAAGTCAGGATACATCACCCGACGACGTGGAGTATAATAATATTGGCTAGAGAAGGCAACACCTTGTAGGAATAATATCATAATTTGGTTGGTAGCTTGGAGTAGTCTAGACATGGTTGCATAATTCTTGATTAGCTTTGGAACATGGTAGGGATGGTTAGTAATGTGAGATATGTCCAAAAGAGTAGTGCACCTATATAACTCACTCAAACTTATGGAAGCACTACTAGCAGCAACATAGGGAACTTTTGTCATATTTTCCAACAACAACTGACACATATGTCTAACAAGAGTTGCAATTCCCTTCTTACTCCATTATTCCTTGCTATCAATTTCTTACGATCAATTGAAATATTCACCTTGAAGTATCAATGAATAGTGTTAGAAACTTTTCGTTCCCCAAATCTCTCCATTGAAAATGATATCAGCCAATTACAATCACGCTCTCTCTGATTTATAGTAAAACTTTTCGACATTATCAAATGGAGTCCGGGTATAACCTCATGCCCAACAACCACACACTTGTTCAAAAGGATAAACAAAACTAATGCAGTATCTAAACCATGATGTAATATATGGAGTGCAGCCCACTCTATCATCTCAAGGACCCCATAAAGAGTGTAACCTGCATATGGGTATTCAACCTGAAACTTAACCTTATATCCACTCCTTAATACTATTACTTTCCACTCCAGTAATATGGTAGCAAAGACAAGTAAATAGTGAGGATGTAAAAATTTTGTGTTCTTGAAGTTGGCTAACAAAACCTCGTGTTTCACATCATAATTATATTGATGTAAGACTAGTGTATATGCAATTGACATACATGTGAACAGAATGCGCAAGTAGGAATTTACACAACATGGTTGTCCATGATCCCACACTCTATTCATAGAGTTTAAATACACAATTAAGAAAAACCTGCCAATACATCCCAGCAATAGCAATTCTTTCGTGTTGTATACCGTATAACCTGTCAGAGCCCTGAAATTTAAAACTTTTCCAGGATCCCAGACATAAGGATCCACTATAGTTTTGGGAATCATTACTGTAAGAAATTTAGCAATATCTTCAAATGGAAATTGACTCAAAATTTGTTGACCATTGAACTCCCTGGTTAATTTTCCATTTTCAGTGTTAGGAAGTATTTTAACAGAATGCATTAAACTTGTTGAGATATTGAGATATAGATCTTCATTATCCATAGGTTCCACAAAAAAATCAGAAAGATACTAGTCTTCGAAGGACTCCAAATCAGTTTTCAATTTAGGAGAGCCACTAGCAAGAGAGTTAACATCTACATACCTCGTTGAATTATCTTATTTGAGACGTTCATTCGGCCTAACAACTTCTTGACCATCAAAAGGAACTAAAAGTGATACTCGAGGTGTAATTTACCTTATCTTTCTGAGTTTAAAGTTTAGGGAACTTTCATCGAGCACCTGGATAGTCACTTCAGGTGGTAAATTGTCATTTCCACAGATGCTTGTATCAGACACCTTAGCAACTATAAGTACAGACCGATGTTCATCATGGACATTAGCATTAGGATCATGTAAGTTAGGGCTCTGTGGTGTACATAAAATATCAGCGAACACTAGATCCTTGGTCACAACAGAAGGTTCTTGTACCAAAGCAGTTGTGTATTTCGATCTCCCGTTTTAAGCATTTATTTTGTTCTCAAAAGCCGCTAGACTAGTGATACCTCCATTAGTGAAATCCCAGGCATCTATAGTGTGATACTTCACATGCAACTTATCAAACACATGGTCCTCTTTCTAGGTATGAATTTCCTAGGCAGAGTTAAATGAAAATGAGGTCTGAAAACTACTTGGAGCATTTTCCCGCTCTATTGGATATACTTTGCTTTGGTGTCTAAAACATTGAGTAAATTTCTTCTTGAAATGCACGCAATTGAAAAATTGCTTGTTTCTAAACAACCAATAGAACCATGTTAGAGATTCACCCTCAAGGTAGAAGGAAGGAAGAGGTAGCCAATACTCCTTGGCGAAGCAAAGGAAGGCAAAGTACTGCTCCGCTCGATAAAGCCAGCCCTCTGGATTGCCGGTGCCACTGAATCGATCAAGTATCACCACTTCAATTAGAGTACAAAAATGAAAGAACCAATGAATCAAGCTTGAATTCCTTACTATATTACGAAGAAAACTAAAACACAATTAGAACTTTAGAATTTTGATTGCAATACTCAAACTACAGAAATGCCATGGAAATATTGAAATAACAAGTAACTAAAGATAGAAATAAGAATAGATATGAGAAACTTAGACTCTAGAGGAAGAGGAGAGGACAAACATTTTCTTCAATATGCATAAACCCTTCTTTCCAACTCATTTTCCCTTTCAACCAAATGTTAGTTGGGCCTGGATCCTAAAAAAAATACTCTAATATTTTACGTATCCCGATCTCATTCACCACTTCAAACTCATAGGCCCTAATAAAGTTAGCTTGGTTCACAATAACTGAGCAGTCAAAATTCCCATACGAGATCATATTGGCTAAAAGTTGGTCCCACACCCAAACTCCATTTCAAGTCAAAATCCACAAGGATTTCACAATTATCATGGAAGCCACGGGATCCAATCAGAGGGTGGTTCTAGATCAATGTCAACATTTCAGAGATAATCACACAGACATAATTATCATCTGAACTTGTTTACTCAAAATGTTGACTAAAGTCAAACTTAGGACTTAACTTGAAAGTTAAAATGCCTAATCGCATAGACTCGCACTGAAAGCCTTGAGAATCATGCAGACCATTCTACTATCCTAAAATTACCCTTCTAAGGCTATTGGAATTGTCACAATTGGATTTTGAGGTCATCTTCTGGAACTTTTGATCAAAACTGACTGTTCAAGGTTCAAAAGCTCTAAAACACTAGAACTCACATGAAAACTAAATGAATCTATAGGTGACCGAACTATCAGTCCCAGCAAGTCATAAATTACTTGGGGTCACTACAGGAAAGATCTAAATGATGAACATGAGTCATAAACATAGAATTGACCTGGTGGACATTACAACATCCACTACTAAAAAGGACTTTCATAAGCGAAAGTAATAGTCAAGAAGTACCTGAAGGCTGAAACAAGCCAGGAAACTGCTCCCGCATATCCTGCTAGGTCTCCTAGGTATCCTCCTTAAGTGGACGATGCCTCCAATGAACCTTAACCATAGGAATAGTTCTCTATCGCAACCGCCGCATATCCCTTGAAAGAATAGCAATAGGCTCTTCCACAATGGTCAAGCGATCATCAAACTCTACAACATCATACTAAATCACATGAGATTAATCTAGAACATATCAGCTCAACATCGAAACATGCAAGACAGGGTCGATAGCTGAGAACATAAGAGGCAAAGCTAACTCATACGCAACCTTTCCAACTTTTCGGGGGATCTCAAAAGGCCCAATATACCTGGTGCTAAGTTTGCCCCGCCTCCCAAATCTCATCACGTTCTTCATGGGTGAAAAACAGAGAAACCCTCTATCACCATCTAAGAATTTCAAAGTCCACCCCCTACGATTACCATAACCCTTGTGTCTGCTCTGAGCTATCCGGAGTCTATGTTGATTCTCCCTGACCTGTTCCAAAGCCTGCTAAATCAAGTCTATACCACACTTCTAGGCTCTGTAGACTCAAACCAACCAACTGGAGAGTGACAATCCCTACAATATAAGGCCTTAATAAGGTCATCTGGATGCTAGAATGGTAGTTTTTGTTGTACTCAAACTCCACCAAAGGAAACAATTGGTCCCACTGACCTCTATACCCTAAGACACAACCCCGCAACATGTCATCAAGAACTGGATAGTACTCACTGATTGACCATCATTCCGTGGGAGAAAAGTTGTGCTAAGGTCAACGTCAGTGCCCAAATCATCCTGAAAAGTCCTCCAGAAGCTAGAAGTAAACTGAGCACTCGAACTTGATATAATAGAGATCGGTACACCATGAAGACGAACAACCTCAAAGATTTATATACGAGCCAATCTATCGGCCCTGAATTAAGACTGAATAGGGACAAGGTATGCCAACTTGGTCAAGCAATCAATAATGACCAAATGCTATCAACACCTCTAGAAATCAGAGGCAAACCTGCTACAAAATCCATGGTGATGCGATCCCACTTCCATTCCAGAAGGGGTAGTCTCTAAAATTCACCATCAGGTCTCAAATACTCAATTTTAACCTACTGGTAACTGAGGCAACATAACACATACTCTTAAATGTCTCTCCCTCATACCGCTCCACCAGAAATGCTGCCTTAAATCACGATGCATCTTTGTGGTGCCTAGATGGATAGAGTATCTAGATTCATGGACCTCCGAATGTATAAACTAAATCAGACCCTTGACTCTTGGGACATAAATATGGCCTACAAACCTCAGTGCCCCATTTGTGTCTAAGATAACCTGACTTACATCAACCACTAATACCCACTCTTGAAGTTTTGCCAAGGACTCATCCTCAAAGTGACGGCTACGAGTCTGATCAAGTAGAGAGGATTGAAATCCCACATAGGCTAGAACATGTCTAGAATTTGAAGCATCCAGCCAAACTATTTGATTAGCTAAGGACGGAATGTCCAAAGCTAAAGGCCGCTCCAACGTAGATAGGAAGGCTAGACTTCCCATACTCACTGTATTCTGACTCAAGGTGTTTGCCTCTACATTCTCCTTGCCCATATGGTAGAGAATAGAGAGCTCACAGTCCTTTAAGAACTCAATCTAGAAACTCTGCCTCGAGTTAAGGTCGCTCTCTCTCATGATGTACTGAAGACTCCTATGGTAACTGTAGATCTTACAATGTACTCCATACATATTATGCCTCCAAATCTTAAGCACAAATAGTACTACCGCTAACTCCAAGTCATGAGTGGGGTAGTTGCACTCATGTAGCCTAAATTGCCTCAATGCATAAGCAATAACCCAGCCCCGCTGCATCAAAATTCAACACAAACCAATGCCAGATCCGTAAGAATAGACTGTGAGGCCCTTGCCCTTAACTTGAAGAGTCAATACAAGAGCAGTATTCAGCAACTCCTTCAGCTTATGAAAGCTAAACTCATCGAACTCAGATTAAAACATCAAGGTGAATCAATCGAGTCAGAGGTGCAATAGTTGAGAAGCCCTCCTCAAACCATCAGTAGTAGCCTGCTAATCCAACGAAGCTCGATCCTCAGTAACCAATGTGGGCCTAGCTCAATCAAGAATATCCTTATCTTCACCGGACCTACGATGCCATACTTAGACACCACGAATCCCAAGAATGCTATAGAATCAATCAAAATTCGCACTTTGAGTAATTCACATAAAGTCACTAATCTTCAAACAATGGAGCACAATCCTCAAATGCTGCTCATGATCACTCCTGCTCCGCAGGTATACTAAAATGTCATTTATGAATACAATGATGAACCAATCAAGATACGACATGAACACGCGCATAATCAAGTCCATCAAGGCGGCAGTGGCATTAGTCAATCAAAAAGTAATCATTAGGAACTCATAGTGGCCATATCGAGTCCTGAATTCATGTAACACCTTGGATTTGAAAAAAAGCTAGAAAGTGTTAAACAAGCAACTCACGAACCCAAAATGGACCATGCACCCTTCACGGTGCCTTAGATATGTTGTGTAGGGGTTCAAAGTTTGTTAAAGGGCACGTGACCATTTTCCAGAATATGCCCCAGGCACAGGTCACTTGGATGGTGCCCCAAACGGCCCGTGCTGACTTGGACAGCCCGTCTAGGGGTTTGTACACGTCACCCAATTACTAAGGTTTCACCCTCAGCCACTGTTAAGGAACACTAATTCCTTAATGGTCTGTGAAGCTTCAAACGGATCTTGAAGTCATCCGTGAAGGAAACTTATTAGACTTAGAATTTTGTGTCAACTTCAAACAATCAGATCTTTCAGAACAAAATCAATTAGGTGGCCCATGACCTATCAAATTAAATGTCTTTGAGTCCTCTTTCCAATACAACAAAGTTAGCTTGATTCTGAGCTCAGACTAAAAAAATATTTCTCTGTTAGTAAAGCCCTGTCGAGCAGGGCATCTTCACAACCCACTAGATGGGCCATCATGCCCTAGATGAGCCGTAAATCCCCTCGTGAGAGACACTTCTACAGTTTTTAGTCAAGGTCGTTTCAGTCTCTTCCCAATTGTTTAAACTTAATACTGTGTCATTTTACCCTCTACCCTTGGCCCTATATAATGGTATTTAACCCCCAAATCACCCAATTCAATCCATTCTCTCAAATTCCCAAAAGTTGAACAAGTTCATCCTCTCAAATATTTATCTCTCTAGGGAACAAGAAGAAGACTAGGGTTTCAAGATTAAGTCTCCTAAATTCTCTATTTTTATAAAGTAAGATTCCCCAATGAAATTAGGATTTTACTCAATTGCCATGGGTCCCTTTCAATATTGATCCAATTGATTGTTTTATGTCTTCTAATGCGCGAATTAGAGTAATTACATGTTTTACATTGAATTCCCCATGGACCCATGCATAACCCATGTTTTCTAGACTATGATGATATGATGTGGTTTTGAACTATGAAAGATTAAATTATGAAGATATGCATATTCTTTATGAAATTGATGAAAAATGATTTAAGTCATTTTGAGAGCAAAGCCTAAAAGTTGTTGTTGTTCTGAAAGGATTTCTCACATTCTACTCAATACATGAATGAGAAAGGGTTTTCTCACATACGTATTCTTAGAGTTTAAAGACTTTCTCAACAAAACTTTGAATCAAGATTTAGGAGCTATTCTAATGAAACCTATCTTCGATTGACTACTTAGTGTGCCTTCATTGGATGATAAGATAAGTTAATATTTATGACTATTCTTTGGGATTTATTCTTAGCACCAAGAGTATATTGAGATGGAAGCTCTTTCGTAGCTAGAGGTTGGGTTTCTAGTAGCAATCTCCTTATCCCATACTTGTGTGCCACTATAGGATGATAATCTTAGATAGACATCAGTTAGTGGATACACTTAAGCCAGAAGTTAAGGTTCTTACCTTGGCAAGTAAGGACACCTCTTTTCGGTGTGGGGTAGACACTTGTTTCCATATTATAGCTCACATGGTCTCTATGTCTTCTAAGGCTACTTTCTACAATAATAATGAACTAAGGTTACTTCTAGAAGTATCTCACATGTGTTAAAAGATGATTTTTACTTAAATTGACAGTGATCGTGATTATGCTTCTAATCTCTTATTTTATGTTTTAACTTGGTCTTTGCATGTAATGAAAAGTCCTTCATGATTTTATAACTCTTATTCATTGTTATCATACTTGGTAATTTTTTTATACTAACACAAACTCTTTCCTACATTATTTCCCAAATGTAGGGTTCGACTATCTTATTTTGCATCCTCGTGGCTAGTGATTTCTTTAGTAGATTTTGAGAAGTGGTGAGTCCTCATGATCCAAGAACTGAACTGTTTATTTCTTATTTTCTTTACTTTTTAGAGATTATATGTGTTGTATGGATTACGTCCCAATCCCTCTTAATTTAATAGTTGTCTTTGAGGCTATGTTAGATTTCCGCTACGTTTTTGACAAACTATTTATGATATAAATAGTCTTTTGAATTCTTAAATTTTATTCTCTTGGATGATGTATGCTAAGTGGCGTGTGTAGGGCCTCTCGGGGTCTTATACGCCATGTCACATCTAGGGTGTACTTTGGGTCGTGACAAAATTGGTATTCTGAGCACAAGTCATAGAAAGATACTAGGATGTCTCATAAGCCACGTCGAGTATAGTCTTGTTCATGAGAGTGAAACACACCACATTTATGAATAAGAAGATATAAGATGATTAGGAAACTCTACTTCTTTCATTACTCTAAGTCGTGCGATAGAGTGTAACTCTATATATCCTTTCTCCTTTTCCTATACGATGCTTTTTAGGATATGGAACCTCGAAGAGCTTACGTTAGAAGGAATGCGAATGAGAATGTAGAACAAGAAGCTCCTCCAAAAGCTCCTCAAGTTCCAGTCGACCCTTTGGTCGAGCAAGTGACTAATGCAGAGTTTAGGGATACTTTTCAAGTATTGGCCCAAGCCATGATGACTTAAACCGATAGGGAGGTATTGGTCCCCATGAACCCAATTGTGGGTACGATGCCTTCTAGGATGTGGGACTTCACTAGAATGATTCAGTCAGAATTTCATGGTTCCAACGTTGAGGAAGATGCTCAAGAGTTCATTGATGAAGTGTATAAGGTGTTGATGATCATGGGAGTTACGCCAGTGGAAAAGGTGGAATTTGCTGCTTACCAACTCAAGGGTGTTGCTCAAGTTTGGTTCAACCATTAGAAGAAGGAGAGGGCGGTTGATACGGGTCCTCTCGATTGGGAAATATTTAAGGTTGCTTTCCTTGATAGGTTCTTTTCCCTTTAGATGAGGGAGGCAAATATAGTTCAATTCATCAGCCTTTGGCAAGGGAACATGAGTGTGAAGGAATATGCTTTTAATTTCATACGATTGTCTCGATATGCTCCTACTATATTTGCCGATTCTAGAGCAAGAATGAGTAAGTTTGTTTCGAGCGTGTCCGATATGATGGTCAAGGAATGTCGTACCGCCATGCATATCAATGATATGGAGATTTTTCATCTTATAGTTCATGCTCAACAAATAGAATAGGAGAAACTTAAGGAAAGATCTAGGGAGACAAAGAAGGCAAGGACCGGTGATGGTGACTTCTCACGTTCAAGGTCCGATGGACATGGTTATTCTAAGTTGCGACAAAGGTTTTCCGGTAAAGGTTCCTCCAATGCTTCTCCTAAGTTAAACAAAGATAGGGTGTCTAACACTAAGCCTCAAGGAGGAAATTGTGGTGGATTTTCATCGTCTAATTGTGCTAAATATTGAAAGAAGCATGAGGGTAAATGTTTAGCTGGTATGGATGGTTTCATTTGTTGTTGTAAAAGTTTCCATAAGATAAGAGATTTTCCATCACTTACGGCTAATGGAAGAGAAGGTAGGAAAGCTCCATCTAGTTGTTTGGGTTCAAGTGCTCCAAAGCAAAACTTATTCTATGCACTTCAGACTCGTCACGAGTAAGAGGTTTCTCCTAATATGGATACCGGTATGTTGAAAGTCTTTTATATTGATGTTTATGCTTTGCTTGATCCCCGTGCTACCTTGTCTTTTGTGACGCCGTATGTGGCTATGAGGTTTAATATTCTTTCAGATGTTGTTAGACCTTTTTCATGTCTCTACTCCTATTGGTGAATCTATTGCGGCTAAGAGAGTCTATAGATATTGTCCCGTCTCCTTATTCCTTAGAGTCACTCATGTTGATCTTGTAGAGATTGATATCTAGAATTTGTTGTTACTCATGGTATGGATTGGTTGCGTTCTTGTTATGCTTCTATTGATTGAAGAATTCAAGTTGTCAAGTTTCAATTTTCAAATGAGACTATCCTTGAGTGGGAAGGAGGAAATTCTATGCCGAAAGGTCAGTTTGGCTATTGTCTTAAAGCTAGAAAGATGATTTCTAAGGATTGCATATACCATCTAGTTAGGGTGAGGGATATGGATCCCGAAATCCCTACTCTTGAGTCGGTCCCCATTTTAAATGAGTGTCCCGAAGTGTTTTTTGATGATCTACCCAGTATTCCTCCTGAAAAGGAAATAGACTTCGGTATTGACCTTATCCCAGATACGCGGCCTATCTCAATTCCTCCTTACCGAATGGCTCCTGCAGAACTTAAGGAATTAAAAGAGTAATTGAAAGATTTGTTAAAAAGGGTTTCATCCAATCAAGTATCTCCCCATGGGTTGCTCTAATTTTATTTATTCGAAATAAATATGGCCCGCTTTGTATGTGTATCGATTACCGTAAGTTGAAAAAGGTTACCATTAAGGATTAGTATCCTCTCCCAAAGATAAATGATTTGTTTGATCAATTACAAGGAGCAAGTTACTTCTCTATGATTGACCTCTGGTCAGGTTATCCACTAATTGAGGGTGAAAGATGATGATATTTCAAAAACGGATTTTACAACTCGCTATGGTCGTTATGAGTTTTTGGTAATGTCCTTTGGCTTGACCAATGCTCTGTCCGCAATTATGGATTTGATTAATATGGTCTTTAGGCAATACCTCAAAATGTTTGTGATTGTGTTCTTTGATGATATATTGATCTATTCAAGGAGTGAAGACGAGCATACAGATCATTTGAGGATTGTTTTGCAAGTCCTCAAGGACCAACAACTATTTGAAAAGTTTAGTAAATGTGAGTTTTTATTAGAGTCCGTGGCATTTCTTGGTCACATCATTTCGGGAAAGGGTATCTAGGTGGATCCAATGAAGATGGATGCGGTTAAAAGTTGGCCTAGACCTCTATCCCTTCGGATATTAGAAGTTTCTTGGGTTTAGCCGACTACTATAGAAGGTTTGTAGAAGGGTTTTCTTTGATTGCCTCTTCATTTACGACATTGACCCAAATGAAAGCCAAATTCTTATGGTTGGAGGCTTTTGAAAAGAGTTTTCAATAATTGAAAGATAGACTTACTTCTATTACGGTGTTGACTTTACCGGAAGGAACCAATGAGTTTGTTGTTTATTGTGATTCCTCAAGAAATGGGTTAGAATGTGTCCTTATGAAAATGGGAAAGCCATTGGCTATGCATCAAAGAAACTTAATGTGCATGAAAAGAGCTATCCTACCCATGATTTAGAACTACAGGCAACTGTGTTTGCTTTAATGATTTGGAGGCATTACTTATATGTTGTTCATGTCGATGTCTTTACCGACCACAAAAGTTTGCAATATTTGTTTAAACGGAAGGATCTAAATCTTCACCAAAGAAGGTGGCTTGAGTTACTAAAAGATTATGATATAAGTGTTCTCTATCACCCAGGCAAAGCAAATGTGGTGGCGGATTCTCTTAGTCGGTTATCAATGGGTAGTGTTGCTCATGATGAGAAAGATAAGAAGGGTTTAGTTCGAAATGTTCATAGATTGGCCCGATTAGGTGTTTGATTGGTTAACTCCACCAAAGGTGGTGTTATGGTTCACAATGGTTCAAAATCATCTTTTGTGGTGGATGTGAAAGCCAAGCAAGGTCTTGATCCGACTTTGGTAGAATTGAAGGACGCAGTACTTAAAAAGTCCATTGAGGCTTTCTTCTGAGGGGTATATGGAGTGCTTAGATATCAAGGTCGTTTGTGTGTTCCCAATGTAGATGACTTGAGAGAGCATATCTTATCAAAGGCCCATAGTTCTCAATATTCTATTCACCCGAGAGCCACCAAGATGTACTGTGACTTGCGGGAGGTCTATTGGTTGAATGGGATGAAAAATGATATTGCAGAATTTGTGTCTAAGTGTCCTAATTTTCTAAAAGTGAATGTTCAGCATTAATAGCTAGGAGGTTTGTCTAAAGATATCAGTATTCCTACTTTGAAGTGGGAAGATTTAAATATGGACTTCATTGTTGGTTTACCCCGCACCCGGCGGCAACATGATTCAATTTAGGTTATAGTAGATCGAATGATGAAATCAGCTCATTTCATCCCTGTCAAGGTTTATGATTCGGCGGAGTACTATGATAATTTGTACTTGAGAGAAATGGTTACGTTGCATGGTTTGCCCTTGTCTATTATCTCTGATCGTGGTACCCAATTCACTTCTATGTTTTGGAAATCTTTCAAAAAAGGGCTTGGTACTCGTGTTAAGCTTAGTACGGCCTTTCATACTAAAACCGATAGGAAAGCGGAGCGTACTATCAAAAATTTGGAAGATATGTTGAGAGCTTGCATAACAGACTTCAAGGGTAATTGGGATGATCACTTATCGTTGATTGAGTTTGCATATAATAATATCTATCACTCAAGTATTGGTATGGCTCCATTTTAGGATCTATATGGTAAGAGGTGTAGATATCCTATAGGTTGATTTGAAGTGGCTAAAGTTGCTTTGATAGCTCCCAAGTTGTTACATGAGGCTATGGAGAAAGTTTTGCTTATTAGAGAAAGGTTGAAAACAACTCAAAGTCAAAAAAGTCCTATATCGATGTTAGAAGAAGATATCTTGATCTTGATGTGAATGATTGGGACTACTTGAAAATTTCACCCATGAAGGGTGTAATGAGGTTTGGAAAGAAAGTGAAAGAAGTTCCAGTTGATATATTGGACCGGTAAGTTCGGAAGTTGAGGAATAAAAAAATTGTGTCTGTAAAGGTTCTTTGGAGGAATTAGTTAGTTGAGGATGATACTTGGGAGGCCGAGGCCGATATGATATCCCATTATCCTCATCTCTCTCCCCCCGTCCCTACTCTAACTTGGGGTATCCAGTTCCTCATGATTTACTCTTTTGGTGTCATGTGTCTTAGATATTCCCATGATTCCTCATTTATGCATGTTCATGAGAAACGTGATTTTTGAGAAAATGAGTTAGCTTAATTGGTTTCTTTATGTTTATGTGCATTTGAGTATGAGCTGTATATATACCTTATGATATGATAGTTTGAACATGCTTTAGCTTGGAGTTGATGTTTTCTCCATGGATATGTGCATTTATGTGATTGCATTCATGTTGGGTTGCTAGGTCTAGTTCCTACCCTCTTTATGATGTCTTGAATCTCATTCAAGGATGAATATTCACAAGGGAAAGTTATTGTAACACCTTTGATTTGAAAAAAAGCTAGAAAGGGTCAAACGGGTAAGTCACGAAACCATAATGGACCATGGATCCTTCAGACCGCCCTAGACTGGCCATGTAGGGGTCAACGGTCCGTTAAAGGTCTTGTGAACATTTTCCCGAACTTGCCCCACGCAAGGGTCACCTGGACGGTGCCCCAGACGGCCCGTGGTGACTTGGAAGGCCCGTCTAGGTGTCGGTAAAAGTCACCCAATCAGTAAGGTTTCACCCCAGGTAACTGTTAAGGACCACAGACGCCTAAACGGTCTGTGAAGCTTCACATGGATCATGAAGTCATCTGTGAAGAAGACTTATCAGACTTAAAAATTTTGGTCAACTTTAATGATCATATTATTCAGCACAAAATGAATTTGGTGGCCCATTACCTATCAATTTAAAGGCCTTTGAGTCCTCTTTCCAATGCCACCAAGTTTGCCTGATTCTGAGCCTAAAGTAAAAAGTTATGCCCGTTTTAGTGAAGCCCGGTCAGGAAGGGCATCTTCACGACCCACTAGACGGGCCATCAAGCTCTAGACGGCCCACGAAGCCCATCGTGAGAGGCACTTCAGCTGTTTTAAATCAAGGTTGTTTCAGTCTTTTCTCTATTATTTTAACTCAATACTATGTCGTTTTACCATCTACCCTACACCCTATATAATGATTTTGAACCCCCAAATCACCCAATTAAATCTATTCTCTCAAATTCCAAAAAGTTGAAAAGGTTCATCCTCTCAAATATTTCTCTTTCTATGGAAGAAGAAGAAGTCTTGGGTTACAATATCAAGTCTCCAAATCCTCCATTAATTGCAAGCTTTTGGCATCAAGGTATGATAGTCTTCACCTATGGAGCTCTTTCCTCTATAGGGTTCCTAAATTCTCCAATTTTGTAAAGCTAAATTCCCCAATCAAATTGGGGGTTTACTCAATTGCCATGGGTCCCTTTCAATGTTGATCCAATTGATTGTTTTATGTCTTCTAATGCATGAATTAAAGTAATTACTGGTTTTAAGTTAAATTCCTCATGAACCCATGCATAACCCATGTTTTCTAGTCTATGATGATATGATGTTGGTTTTGAACTATGAAAGATGAAATTATGAAGATATGCATGTTCTTTCTGAAATTGATGAAAATGATATAAGTTGCTTTGAGAGTAAAGCATAAACTTTGTTGTTGTCGCTGTGAAAGGATTTCTCACATACTACTCAATTCATAAATGTGAACGTCTTTTCTCAGATAAGGATTCTTAGAGTTGAAAGGCTTTCTCAACTAAACTTTGAATCAAGATTTAGGAGCTATTCTAATGAAACCCATCTTGGATTGGATACTTGATATGCCTTTCATGGATGATAAGATAAGTTCAAATTTATGACTATTCCATGGTACTTATGCGTAACACCGAGAGGATATTGAGATGGAATCTCTCCCGTAGCTAGAGGTCGGGTTTCTAATAGCAATCTCCTTATTCCATACCTATGTGCCACCATAGGATGATTGTCTTAGATAGACATTAGCTAGTGGATCTACATAATCTAGAAGTTAAGGTTCTTACCTTGGCAAGTAAGGAAACCCTTGTTTATTGGGGTAGACACTAGATTCCATGTTAAAGCTCACATGGTCTCTATGTTGGTTATGACTACTTTTCGCAATAATAATGAAATAAGGTGACTTCTAAAAGTATGTCACATTTTTTCAAAGATGATTTTTACTTGCATTGAACATGATCATGATTATGCATCTAATCTCTTATCTTATATTTTAACTTTGTCTTTAAATGTCATGAGAAGTCTTTTAAGCATAATTTTATAACTCTTATGCATTTATATCATACTTGGTATATTTTTCGTACTAACACATACTCTTGCCTACGTAGTTTACCAAATATATGGTCTGACTTTCTGATTCCGCTTCCTGTTGGCTACTGATAACCATAGTAGTTTTTGAGAAGTGGTGAGTTGTAACACACCAGAAACTAGTAAGCTAAACTAGAGCTTAACGTGAAGGTTAGAGTCATAAACGTACACCCCCGTACCTAAAAATATAGGGTTTCATGTTAGAACGTAAAGGTACAAACCCCAAGGACCAACCATGGGTCCATGAGGAAGGAACTTAGAGGCTGCCTGGGCAGTGACCCATGGAGGGCACCCACGCCTCGTGGGTGAGGGGCATAGGTCAAGGCCTGGAAAATTGGATCCAGAACCTCAACCCATGGTTCACCAGCATGCCACGTGAGTCCATCCACGGACCGTGGGTGTGAGTTCGTGGGTGAGGCCTGTAACTGCCTTGTGGTAGTTACAATTAGGGGCACTTTGGGGTTTTCCATTTTAAGTTAGTATTAAGTGACGTCGTTTTACAATAAATTAGACTAACTATATAATGATTTAAGACCCCCAAATTAAGTCATCTTCCTCATAATTCCAAAATCCCAAAATCCCAAATCAAAACCAACTTTTCCCCAAAATTCTTTGTCTAAGAACTTCAAGGAAGAAGATGAAGAAAGTGGAAGCTAGGGTTGAAGGAGCAAGCTTTTCTACTCAAATTGGTTGGGATTCATATCTAAGGTATGGTAGTCCTTCATCCATGGATATTCTTCATCCATGGAGTCCCTCTGAACTCAATTTCAAAACTAGTAATTCCCCAAAAGCTAGGGTTTTACTCCAAGTCATGGATTCCTTTCTGAAAATGATTCTAATGATTAAATTACTTTATAATATGATTGAATTGATAATTTATTATTGTTTTTATGTTGATAACCCCAAGAATCCATGAAATCCCCTTATTCCCAATTTATGGCCTTGTGATGTGGGTGAATTGATGAAAGAAGGATATTATGAGATTATACTTGTAGTAATTTAGCTATTTGAATTATGTAATTATCCATATGTAATGTATTTATTCTAGATGTGTTGATTGAGATGAGCTTTGACCTTTGAAAAGGCAAGATATGATATAATGCATGAATTATGAAGGTTATGTATATGCTTAAAGAACACTTTGAGAGGGAAGTGTCCATGGTTATGATAATGTTGTTGTGTTAATTGAAAGTCTATTCTCATGAACACACAATGAACATAATGTGAAAGATTTTCTCGCGATATGATGATTCTAAGGTTGAAAGGCTATTCTCACCTTATTGAATCTAATATTATATGTAGACATGGACGGTGAAAGGTTATTCTCAGGCATGATCTAATGAGCTATCTTAATGAAACAAGTTATGACTTAATAAGTACTCCTTGGGATAAATTCTTAGCACCGAGTGGATATTGACTATGAGATGGAAACCTTTCCGTGAGAAAGATCGTGTTTCTAAAAGCAATCTCTTGAGATGGAAACCTTTCTGTGAGAAAGACTGGGTTTCTAGTAGCAATCTCCGTATCCCATAAACTATGTGCCCCCATAGGTCTTCAGCTAGTGGATCCACCTAAAAGCTAACAAATGATGGTCTTACCTTAGGCAAGTAGGACAACCCCTTTTCGGTGTGGGTAACACCGGATTCCATGTTTAGCTCACATGGTCTATGTCGGTTAAGGCTTATTCCCACTATGACAAGAATACTAACAAGAACATGAATTATGAACTATGGTTACTCAAAGAGCTTTACTTTGCATGAGTGGGATTATGGGATCTTATTCATGTATTGCACAAGTAGCCTTGAGAGTACTTATGGTATGTTTATCTTACGAGCTAGCATTTCAGAGAAACTATTTAGGATGAGCTATAGTTTATGATGATCTATGCAATGAACATGCTTATGACTTATGCTTTTCCATTCTCTTTGAAATGATGCTACAACTTAGTAAATTGCATGCATTCAACTAAATTGTCCCTTTTAGCATGTTTTCAAGGCTTTTATGCACGACTATCATACTTAGTACATTTTTTTACTAACCCATATTTATCTATACCTTTTGAAAGTGTAGGATCCGGTTCTTAAGGCAGTCATCATTTGATTCAAGCTTGGATTCGACTATTCTCGTTGCTTGTGGTGAGTCCTCATGATTCGAGGATGGGAGATTCACTTGAGTTTCATTTCTAGTATTTCATTTTCAGACTATGTTGTTTGGGTTGTGTCCCTTTCCATTTGAACTATTGTAATAGATAGCTATGATGAGACAAGTCTAGACTTCCGCTTTCCTTTATAGAGATTTTTGGACTTGAAACATGTTTTCTTCTCTTTATTGTTCTATGCTTATGTTATGATATGATAAGTGGCTTACATAGTGCCTTTCAGGGTTCTATTTTCCTTGTTAGATCTAGGGGGTACCCCTGGGTCGTGACAAACTTGATAATCAGAGCACAATGTTTAGAATGATTCTAGGATGATGTCTCATAAGCCACGTCTAGTAGAGTCTTGTTCATGAGTGTGAAGCGTGCCACATTTATGAATGGGAGGCTATAAGATGTTTAGGAAATTTCACTTATTTCATTACGCTTAAGTCGTGCCTTAGAGTTTAACTCTATAAAGTCCCTCTCCTAATCCTTATTTTGTGTCTTCAGGATATGAATACACGAATGGCTAACACAAGAGTATTGAAGGGTAACAATGGTTGATCCTCTAGTTGAGAATGTTACTAATGAGGAGTTTAGGTCGGCTATCCAAATGTTGGCTCAAGTCATGACGTCTCAAGCCAATAGAGAAATTGCAGCTCCGGTAAATGCTAATGTGAATTCGGCTGCTTCAAGGGTTAGGGATTTTGCTAGAGTGAACCCTCCTGAGTTTCATGGCTCCAAAGTGGGAGAGGATCCTCAAGAATTTATGGAAGAGGTTTATAAAATACTTGACATTATGGGGGTGACTTCAGTAGAGAAAGCGGAGTTAGCCTCTTACCAATTGAAGAGTGTTG
The DNA here is from genome assembly GCA_029582245.1 of Solanum etuberosum. Taxonomy (NCBI): domain Eukaryota; kingdom Viridiplantae; phylum Streptophyta; class Magnoliopsida; order Solanales; family Solanaceae; genus Solanum; species Solanum etuberosum. Next base: position 58,935 of record JAJONR010001711.1, read on the forward strand.
CTCAAGTATGGTATACTCAATGGAAGAACAATAGGCCGGTAGGAGTGGGTCCCATAGAGTGGGAAGCATTTAAATTGGCATTTCTTAATAGGTTCTTTCCCCGAAAGTTGAGGGAAGCTAAGGTAGAAGAGTTTGTTACCCTTCTTCAAGGAGGTATGAGTGTTCAAGAGTATTCTCTAAAGTTTACTCAATTGTCCAAATATGCTCCAGCTTTGGTGGCGGATTCAAGGGATATAATGAGTAGGTATTTCACGGGTGTGTCCAGATTGGTAAGAAAAGAATGTCGTTCGGCAATGCTTCATGATAATATGGATATCTCACGTCTTATGGTGTATGCCCAACAAATGGAGGATGAGAAACTCCAAGTAAAGAATAGGGAGGTGAAAAGAGCTAGAATCGGTGATGGGAATTTCTCCAATGCTAAGTCCGATGGACAAGGTCGACCAAGGTTCAAACAAAGGTTCTCCAACTAAGGCTCCTCTAGTGCTCCAAGGGTCAACAAGGATAGGGTGTCTCACCCTAAACCTCAAGGAGGAAATAGTGGTGCCTCATATGTGAATAGGCATAATTATGTAAAATGTGGTAAGAGTCATGAGGGTAAGTGCCTAGCCAGCACGGATGTTTGTTTTGGTTGTAGTAAGAGTGGGCATCAATTGAGGAATTTTCCAACACTTACGGCTAAGGGGGAAGAGGGAAATCAAGCTCCTCCAACGGGTTCATACTCTAATGCTCCAAAGAAAATCCATTTTTACGCTCTTCAATCTCGAGGTGACCAAGAGAGCTCCCCGGATGTCGTGACCAGTATGTTACAAGTCTTTCTTATTGATATATATGGCTTGTTAGATCGTGGTGCTACTTTGTCCTTTATAACACCTTATGTGGCCATGAAGTTTGATATTCTCCCCGAAGTGTTATTAGAACCTTTTTCGGTTTCTACCCCGGTTGGTGATTCTGTGGTGGGTAAGAGAGTTTATAGAAGATGTCCCATAGAGTTACTCTTGTTGACTTGGTAGAGCTTGACATGTTAGACTTTGATGTGGTTCGTGGTATGGATTGGTTGCTTGCATGTTATGCCTCTATCGATTGTAGAACTCGAGTGGTTAGATTCAAATTTTTGAATGAGCCTATCTTACAGTGGAAGGGGTGAAATTCTATGCCTAGAGGTCAATTTGTGTCTTACTTTAAAGCCAGAAAGATGATCTAGAAAGGTTGCTTTTACCATGTTGTTAGGGTGAGGGGTGTAGATTCTGAAACCCCTTCTCTTGAGTCAGTTCCGGTGGTTAATAAGTTCCCAGAATTTTTTCCCGATGATTTGCCCGGTATTCCTCATGAGCGGGAAATAGATTTTGGTATTGACCTTCTTCCGGATATGCAACCTATCTCTATTGCTCCTTATATAATGGCTCCGGCGGAGTTAAAGAAGTTGAAAGAGCAACTAAAGGATCTATTAGACAAGGGTTTTATTCAATCAAGTATCTCTCCATGGGGTGCTCCGGTGTTGTTTGTTAAAAAGAAAGATGGGTCTCTTAGAATGTGCATCGATTATCGTTAGTTGAACAAGGTGACCATTAAGAACAATAATCACCTTCCAAGGATAGATGACTTGTTTGACCAACTTCAAGGGGCTAGTTATTTCTCCAAGATTGATCTTCGTTCGGGTTATCACCAATTGAGGGTGAGAGGGGTTGATATTCCCAAGACGGCTTTCCGAACAAGATATGGTCACTATGAGTTCCTAGTATTGTCCTTTGGTTTGAATAATGATCCGGCGGCGTTCATGGACTTAATAAATAGAGTGTTCCGACAATATCTTGGCATGTTTGTGATTGTGTTTATCGCTGATATTTTAATCTATTCAAGGAATGAGAATGAGCATGTGGACCATTTGAAAGTTGTATTGCATGTTCTTAAGGACCATCAACTTTTTGCAAAGTTTATCAAGTGTGGATTTTGGTTAAGGTCCGTAGCATTCCTTGGTCATATTGTGTCAAGTAAGGGTATTGAGGTAGATCCTAAGAAGACGGATGCGGTCAAGAGTTGGCCTAGACCTCTATCACCGACAGAGAATAGAAGCTTCTTGGGGTTGGCCGATTATTATAGGAGATTTTTTAAGGGTTTTTCTTCCATTGCTTCTCCTTTGACGACTTTGACTCAAAAGAAAGCTAAGGTTTTGTGGTCGAAAGCTTGTGAGAAAAGTTTCCAAGAGTTGAAAGATAGACTTACTTCCGCTCCGGTGTTGACCTTACTGGAAGGCATGGATGGTTTTGTGGTGTATTGTAATGCCTCTAGAGTTGGGTCGGAATATGTGCTTATGCAAAATGGTAAGGTGATTTCCTATGCTTCAAGGCAACTTAAAGTCCATGAGAAGAATTATCCGACCCATGACTTGAATTAGCGGCGGTTGTGTTTGCCTTAAAAATATGGAGGCATTATTTGTATGGGGTCCATGTGGATGTTTTCACCTACCACAAGAGTCTTCAATATGTGTTTAGTCAAAAGGATTTGAATATTCGACAACGAGGGTGGTTAGAATTGTTAAAGGATTATGACATGAGTGTCCTATATCACCTCGACAAAGCTAATGTGGCAGCGGATGCACTTAGTAGATTGTCCATGGGTAGTGTGACTCACGTAGAGGATGAAAAGAAAGAATTGGTTTGTGATGTGCATAGGTTGGCTCGGCTAGGTGTTCAACTCGTGGATTACACCAAGGGTGGTGTCATGGTCCATAATGGTTCCGAATCGGGATGGATATGAAGTCTAAGCAAGGCCTTGATCCTATATTAGTTGAGTTAAAAGAGTCGGTACTCAAGAAATCCGTTGAGGCTTTCTCCCAAGGGGGAGATGGGGTGCTTAGGTACCAAGGTCGGTTATGTGTTCCGGATGTTGATGGTTTGAGGGAACAAATTTTAGAAGAAACTCATAGTTCTCGATATTCTATTCATCTGGGAGCCACCAAGATGTACCGTGATCTACGGTAAGTCTATTGATGGAACGGAATGAAGAAAGATATTGCGGGATTTGTGGCCAAATGCCCGAATTGTCAACAAGATAAGGTAGAGCATCAAAAGTCGGTAGGCTTATCCAAAAATATACCAGTTCCCACTTGGAAGTGGGAAGATGTGAATATGGATTTTATTGTGGGTTTGCCTCCCACCCGAAGGCAACATGATTCTATTTGGGTCATTATATATCGGATGACAAAATCAACCAACTTTGACGCCGTCAAGGTTTCTTTTTCGGTAAAAGACTATGCCAAGTTGTATATAAGAGAGATAGTGAAGTTGCATGAGGTTCCTTTGTCTATTATTTATAATCGGGGTATTCAATTTACTTCACACTTTTGGAAATCATTCCAAAAAGGGCTTGATCCTAAGGTTAAGCTTAGCACAACTTTTAATCCCGAAACCGATGGCCAAACGGAGCATACCATCCAAACATTAGAAGATATGTTAAGGGCATGTGTTATAGACTTCAAGGGTAATTGGGATGACCACTTGCCTTTAATAGAGCTTGCCTACAATAATAGCTACCACTCAAGTATCGGTATGGCTGCTTTTAAGGCTTTATATGGTAGGAGATGTAGGTCTCCGGTTGGTTGGTTTCAAGTGGGTGAAATTGCTTTGATAGGTCCCAAACTAGTTTATAAAGCCATTGAGAAAGTTCGGCTTATTAGAGAGAGGTTGAGAATGGCTCAAAGTAGACAAAAGTCATATGCCGATGTGAGAAGAAGGGATCTAGAATTTGAAGTTAATGATTGGGTCTATCTAAAAATCTCACCTATGAAAGGTTTGATGAGGTTTTTCAAGAAGGGGAAACTTAGTCCCCGGTGTGTGGGCCTGTACCAAATTTTGAAACTTATTGGGAAAGTTTCCTATGAGTTGGACTTGTCAAATGAATTGGCTCCGGTTCATCTGGTGTTTCATGTTTCTATGCTTAACAAGTGTATTGGAGGTCCGGTATCCATTAATCCCCTAGAAGGTTTGGGAGTTGATGAAAGTCTTTGATAAGAAGAGGTTCCGGTAGAGGTCCTAGACCGGCAAGTCACGAGATTGAGAAACAAGGAAATAGCTTTCGTAAAGGTTTTGTGGAGAAATCACTTAGTTGAGGGTGCTACTTGAGAGGCCGAGGCTGATATGATGTCCCGATATCCTCATCTCTTTTTTCTACTCCTATTCAAGCTTGAGGTAAGTAGTTCCTCTTGAATTTTAGTGTTTTGGGAGTCATATGAGTATATATGTTTTCCATGATTTCCTTATGTTATGCATGTTCTTGATAAAATTCATGTTTAGTAAGAAAATGAGTTTTCATGATTTATGTGTTCCTCATGTTGTTGTGCATTTAGTATGAGTAGCATATTGGACTTCATGAGATGAGTTGATGAACATGCTTTATTATGCTTTTGAGGAAATTGCATATTGGCTTCCTAATATTGTGTTGAGCATGCTTTTAATTGGAGAAGGTAGTTCCTCCTATGAATATGTGAAATGTTACATTTTCATGCATAATAAGTTGTTAGATGTACTTCCTACTTCCTTATGTTGCATTGATTATGATTGAGATGGAGTTGAAGTTTCCTCCTTGGAATTGTGGATTATTTTGATGTTTCATGCATGTTGGGCTGCTAGTCTTGAGTCTTTAATTCCGTAAGGTGTTTAAATCGTCAATCAAGGACGAATGTTCCCAAGGGGGAGATAATGTAACACACCAGAAACTAGTAGGATAAACTAGAGCTTAACGTGAGGGTTAGGGTCGTAAACGTACATCCCCGTACCTAAAATTATAGGGTTTCGTGTCAGAACGTCAAGGTACAAACCCCAAGAACCAACCATGGGTCCTTGAGGAAGGCACTTAGAGGCTGCCTGGGTAGTGACCCACGGAGGGCACCTACGCCTCGTGGGTCAGGCCACGCCTCATGGGTGAGGGACGGAGGTCAAGGCTTGGAAAACAGGTTCCAGAACCTCAACCCACGATTCACCAGCACACCACGTGAGTCCATCCACGGACCGTGGTCGTGGGTTTGTGGGTGAGGCCAGAAACTGCCTTGTGGCAGTTACACTTAGGGGCACTTTGGGGTTTTCCATTTTAAGTTAGTATTAAGTGACGTCATTTAACACTAAATTAGACCAACTATATAATGATTTAAGACCCCCAAATTAAGTCAGCTTCCTCATAATTCCAAAATCCGAAATCAAAACCAACTTTTCCCTAAAATTCTCTCTTTAAGAACTTCAAGGAAGAGGAAGAAGAAAGTGGAAGCTAGGGTTGAAGGAGCAAGCTTTTCTACTCAAATTTGTTGGGATTCATAGCTAAGGTATGGTAGTCCTTCATCCATGGATAGTCTTCATCCATGAAGTCCCTCCAAACTCAATTTCAAAACTAGTAATCCCCCAAAAGCTAGGGTTTTAATCCAAGTCATGGATTTCTTTCTAAAAACGATTCTAATGATTTAATTACTTTATAATGTGATTAAATTGATGATTTATTATTGTGTTGATGTTGAAAACCCCAAGATCCATGAAATCCCCATATTCCCAATTTATGACCTTGTGATGTTGGTGAATTGATGAAAGAAGGATATTATGAGATTATGCTTGTAGTAATTGAGCTATTTGAATTATGTTATTATCCATGTCTAATGTATTAATTCTAGATGTGTTGATTGAGATGATCTTTGACCTTTGAAAAGGCAAGATATGATATAATGCATGAATTATGAAGGTTATGTATATGCTTTAAGAATACTTTGAGAGGGAAGTGTCCATGATTATGATAATGTTGTTGTGTTGATTGAAAGGCTATTCTCATGAACACATAATGAACATAATGTGAAAGGTTTTCCTACGATATGATGATTCTAAGGTTGAAAGGCTATTCTCACCTAATTGAATCTAATGTTATATGTAGACATGGACGGTGAAAGGTTATTTTCACGCGTGATCTAATGAGGTATCTTAATGAAACATGTTATGACTTAATAAGTACTCCTTGGGATAAATGCTTAGCACCGAGTGGATATTGATTATGAGATGGAAACCTTTCTGTGAGAAAGGTCGGGTTTCTAGTAGCAATCTCCGTATCCCATAATAAATGTCCCCCCATAGGTCTTTAGCTAGTGGATCCACCTAAAAGCTAACAAATGATGGTCTTACCTTAGGCAATTAGGACAACCCCATTTCGGTGTGGGTAACATCGGATTCCATATTTAGCTCACATGGTCTATGTCAGTTAAGGCTTATTCCCACTATGACATGAATACTAACAAGAACATGAATTATGAACTATGGTTACTCAAGGAGCTTTACTTAGCATGGGTGGGATTATGGGATCTTATTCATTCATTGCACAAGTAGACTTTGAGAGTACTTATGGTATGTTTCTCTTACGATATGATGATCTATGTAATGAATATGCTTATGACTTGTGCTTTTCCATTCTGTTTGAAATGACGCTACAACTTAGTAAATTGCATGAATTCAACTAAATTGTCCCTTTTAGCATGTTTTCAAGGCTTTTATGCATGACTATCATACTTACTGCATTTTTGTACTAACCCATATTTTACTATACTTTTCCCAAGTGTAGGGTCCGGTTCTTAAGGCGGTCATCATTTGGTTCAAGCTTGGATTCGACTATTCTCCTTTCTTGTGGTGACTCCTCATGATTCGAGGATGGGAGATTCACTTTTGTTTCATTTCTAGTATTTCATTTTCGGACTATGTTGTTTGGGCTGTGTCTCTTTTTATTTGAACTATTGTAATAGATGGCTATGATGAGAAAAGTCTAGACTTCCGCTTTCCTTTATAATGATTTTTGGACTTGAAATGTATTTTCTTCTCTTTATTGTTCTATGCCTATGTTATGATATGCTAAGTGGCTAACATGGTGCCTTTCAGGGTTCTATGTGCCTTGTTACATCTAGGGGGTACCCCTGGGTCATGACATGAGTCCTCATGTTTCGAGGACCGAACCCTTTATTGCTTATTTTGTTTACTTTTCAAAGATTGTATGTGATGTATAGGTTACGTCCCAATCACTCTTGATATAATAGACTATGTTAGATTTCCGCTACGTTTTTGACAAACTCTTAATTATATAAACTGTCTTTTGAACTCATTAATTCTATTATCTTGTATGATTAATGCTTAGTGGCTTGTGTAGGGCCTCTCGGGGTCTTATACGCCATGTCACGTCTAGGGTGTAATTTGGGTCATGACAATGTGGTCTAAGGGATGTCCGTTGCCATAATCCTCAACAAATGGTAACAAGACCTCTGATCAATCTTTGAAACATTGTGGCACCGTGAGGTAGGTCGAACATGTCATTAATCCTATGCATAGGGTAACGCTTCTTCAACGTCACCTTATTTAATTGCCAAAATCAATACACATGTGCATCGAACCATCCTTCTTATTCACAAACAGAACGAGAGCGCCCCAAGGTGATATATTAGGACTGATGAACCCCTTACCTAGGAGGTCGTGAAGCTAAACACTGAGCTCCTTCAGCTCTGCAAGAACCATCTGATATGGTGGACTAGAAATAGGCCGAGTACAAGGCTCAAGCTCAATGGGAATGTTAATATTCCGCTCTGGGGTAGGCCACGTAGGTCGATAGGGAACACATCTATAAAATCTTGGACAACATGCACGAACTAAATAAAAGAGAGCTCCCTACTCACATCCCGCACATATACAAAATAGGATAGACTTTCGCTAGCTGCTTTCCTTTGAGCCTTAACAAAAAAGATAATTCTAATCGGTGTTCTACTAATGAGCCCTGCTACACCACCGCAGGGATACTACGAATGGATAAGGTAGCAATCTTAGAAAACAATCTAAAACCGCACGATAGGGGGATAACCAGTCCATGCCCAGAATCACATCAAAATTAAACATATCTAGCAATATAAGGTCTACTTTTCTGTCACGTCCCTGGATAGTAACTATGCAAGATCTAAAAAGTTATAACCTACTAATAACTGGACACACAACGGTGCAGCCATAGGCTCAAAACTAATATGCAAATGAGAAGCATAATACAAAGACACATAAGAATAAGTAGAACCACGGTAAAATAAAGCATAGGTGGCCTGATGGCATAATAAAATCATACATGTGATAACATTGTCTGATGCCTTCACCTCTACGCTTGCTGGAGCTGCATGGAAATTGTCATGTACGCCTCCGCCCTGGCCATTTGTCCTACCACCTGACTTGTGACCCTAGGGACCACCCCAAATACCCTCTTGTCAATTGCGACGGTCCTGAACCTGACCTCAACCCCTAACTGGAGGTGGTGTAGGTGGAGCTAGTAGAGCTGGGGTAGTTGTTTGTCGAGTGGCAGACATCTTCCAATGGATAGGACAATCTTTGGACCTGTGACCCAACTCACCACAATCAAAGACACACAACAATGATCTGCCCACAGAAAAAATGGCCAACACGGCCTGAAGCACAAGACTGGACCCATAGCTCTGAATAGAGCAAACCTCACTACGGCTCTACCGGTCTCCCTCAGAAGCCTGCAATGAGGACTGTACTAGCCGGCTGGACTGGCCCTGCTAATATCCATGTGTATGCCCATCTGCTTGGAGCGGGATGCTCTGTAGCTACCGTCAGATCTGGCTCTCTTGTCGTTTCCCCCTTGGGCCGCCTAACAACAGAGCTCCTCAAAAGTGTGGGTGATCAACAACATCCAGATATGAATGACCCGCGGAGACCGTGGACTAAGTCTTAATCCAAAGCTGAAGCCTCAACCCATGAACAAAACACCAAACTCTCTCCTCTTCAGTAGGTAGAATCATGGTGGCATGATGGGAGAGCTCCTTAAATCTCGCCTCATACTCTGAGAGAGTTATAGGGCCCTGCTCCAACCTAGAAAACTTATTCTAGAGGAAATCTCTCACGCTACAAGGGATAAATCTTGCGAAGAAAGCCTTAGAGAATTTGGTCTGAATGACCAGACGAAAACTAGCTGGCCTGGTCTCAATAATTGTACCGCCATCATTTCCTAGCTGGCCCATCTTGCTGATATGCAGTAAAGTCATCTTCTCTTTACTCCACTAATCACAAAGGATAAAGTTGCTCATGGCAGGTAGTAAGAAACTCGTGGGCATCCTCACCCACAACCCAGAAAACCTTGGAGTTGATAGATTAAGACTACTCTGAGCATCTTCTGCTCTTCTAGTGGTATAGCTTCGGCAACGATCAACATGTCACGACCCAATCCCTCGAGTCATGATGACACCTACTATAACCCACTAGTAGGTTAGCGAATGCGTAACCTGGAACATTTAGTAATGGGTGCAGGGGTAGAACTGAACAGAAAATATTGCCAACAACAAGAAAAGACACAAACAAGGACAAACAAAAACTATATAAAAAGGAACCCTCCGAGAACCTGGAAGTCACGAGTATAGAGCTATCTAGTATGACCAAACTATGCAGTCGCAAAAGTGGACAACAACAAGACGTCTCAAAGACTAAAGACCAGCTAACATAAAAATAGAAGGAGACACGTTGTTCCAAGACGCCAAGTGCTCACCCTTATCTCCGATCTCCAACAGCTTCAAAGATGGCACAACTATCACCGCTGGTAAGAGGTACTAGGACCTGCGTTACGATAAAGATTCAAAGTGCAACATAAGTATCAATATAAGGTACTCAATAGGAATCAAAGGCTGACTAAGCAAGAAAGGTAAAACAAGCTGAAAAGAGAGAATCTAGACACACAGAGGTCATAGAGGGAAGAAAAAAAAGAAATCGCACGAGAATACTAAAAGAAAATCTAAGTGTAGCTAAACTAAACCTAACTGGAACCCATAAGCCTAGAAGATACACTTGTGCGCAAGTTTAAATAAACCTGAACGGACCCCATAAGCTCGACAGGTACATAAAATAGCTAACTCTGCATGAATAAGGCACCCAAACCCAACTTTAAAAAAAGTCAACCGGGGCTCGAACCCAGAGTGACAGAACATGGGCCTGGAACCCAAAATAATAGAATCTTGTCCTCGAACCCTATATGATAGAATATGGGCCTCAAATAAAAAATTATAAAATTTGGGCCTCAAACCCAAGGTGATAAAATCTGGACCTTAACTTAAAACATTAGTCAAGCTCAAAATAAAGGCCTACAAATGTAAAATACCAGCCTCAAACTGGAAATAACGACCTCGAACCATAAATATTGATTGCAACCAACCAAATCATAAACCAACTAACAAGAGCGCCAAAGGTGTTTCAATTCCAAGGAGAATACCAAGTCAAGTCAAGTAAAGTCACCATGGGACGCCGCCAACCCAAAAATATCAAGAGAAGGCTCCCAGCCTAGTAAAAATCAATCTCCATTCGTTGTGATAGGGAGAGAGGATAGAAGATCTAATGAGCCACGAATTCACCTAATCTAAGGCTCATACTATCAGACTCAAATATGTTGTTCCACTCTACAAGGATCTAGTATGTCTGAAATGACGTCAAAGATAATGCAAAGCAACAAAGATCAAGATTTTAAGGCAACACTAGTCTATCTTAGACTAAGGCCTGACATGCATCAGAAAATAAATAAAACTCAAGTAATTTCACATAGCATTCAAGTCACACAGCTAACACTACTAGCCTAGTGCTACCCCTGATACAGTAGTAATCAATCCTGAATCATGGCCTCTAAGAAGAAAAAGTAGAAATAAATAGGTACCCGCCCCCAATTCACACTAATCATCATGAATTTACATATTTATGCTCAATCGAAATAGAAAGGAAGTCGTAGCCTACCTAAAGGCCGACCGTGTGCGCTCAAATTTACAAGCCCAAAGCTTTTCCCTTCCGAACAACCTATAAATGATGAAACACTATCAAAAACATGATCTCAACGTCAATACGGTCGTTTTGACACAAAAATCACCCAATATGGAGTCGGACCAATTTTTAGAATCAAACTGTAATCATGGGACCCATCCCAAAATTTAAAGAATTGACTCAATAGAGAGGTCCTAAACTAGACCTTAAACTTGTGTTCCAAAGATGAACACATTCTGAGGCCTAAACCAGCCCACAACAACACATGCAAATAATCAACAAGTGAAGAAAGAAAGAGACATAGGGCAGCAGCTCAATGAAAAAATTCACCTCAAACGGAGGTCCTTCAACAGCTCCTGATCACTTTACCACGTAGCCACACTCCCAAAGATCTCCCAGGACTTCAAATCACTCAAATAGGAGCTTGGATGAGGGAGAAATTATATTTTAAAAATAAGAAATGAGGCTGCAAATTCGCTATGTAAATAGCCTAGATCTAGTTTCTAGAAGTTCAATTATTATCGCTAAAAGTCTGATTTCTGGTTTCTAGGAAAATAAACATGCACCCGCTATTAGCACTTCAATTATTTTGCTTAAACTCTGAATTCTCCGACGGTGCACATGTGATAGAACTGTTAGTCCCAGCAAGTCATAAATGACTTTGGGTCACTACACGATAGCTACAAACGATGAACATGAGGCATAAACACATAAATAACTTGGAGGTCATTACAAAATGTCCCCTAAATTCCCAAAAATAATGTGGATAACGGTGAGACTAAACGTACTGCTCCCCCAACTCATTACGGAAGGAACCATGAATTGTTTTCAACAAAATCGACCATAAGCCATTTCATGAAAATAGTTAACACAAACGAAAAACTATGAAAATCCCTTAATTCATGTAAAATGGCTTCTAAAATACCAAAAATGTCATGGATCTTGGTGACGCTATACATACTGCTCCTCCAAATCATTACGGAGGGTCTTGTAAAGTTCTTTCAAAACAATCATCTAGAAGCCTTGTCACCAAGATATTTATGGGCTAACACATAGAAAAAATAGAAAAATGGCTCATTCCTATCAAATGTCTCCTAAATGCCCAAATCTACGGTGGATCATGATGAGGCTATATGTACTATTCCTCCAACTCATTACAAAGGGACCCGTAAAGCTTTTTCCAAACTATTCATGGGCTAACTCACACAAAAAACTGAGAAAATCACCAAAATCCTATAAAATGGCTCCTAAATACCCAAATATATTGTGAATCATGGTGAGGCTATACATACTTCTCCATCAACTCATTATGGATGGTCTTGTAAAGTTTATTTTAAAAAAATGTTTTCCAAAACCCATTTTACAAAATCATTCAAGGGCAAACGCATACGAAAAAATTGAGAAAATCCCCTAATTTCTTTTAAATGGCTTGTAAAAATCCAAAAATTTAGTGGATCACAGTAAGGCTACACAAATTGCCGTTTCAACTCATTTTGAAGGGTATTGTAAAGTTTATTTAAGAAAATTGATCAAAAGCCACTTCACCAAATTATTAATGGGCTACACACGCGAAAAAATTAAAAAAACCATCCAATTCTTTTAAAATGGATTCTAAATGCCCAAAAATTTCACCGATAATGGTTAGGCTATACGTTCTGCTTCCCTTACTCATTACGAAGGGTCTCCTAAAATTCTTTGTTAAAAAATTGCCCGGAAGCCATTTTACTAAAATATTCATGGGCTATCACACACGAAAAATTGTGAAAATCACTAAGTTTATATAAAATTAGTCTTAAATGCCCAAATATGACATGGATCATTATCATGCTATATTGTATTGCCCCTCCAGGTAATTTTTGCTATTTTCCATTCTTTAAAGTATTTAGAGCTTTTTTGTAGCAACCCTAAGACATTTATAACTTGTGTTGAGTAACAGTTCAGTCGTCATGTCATTTTTTTAAGATATGTACTAGTTTTAATGTTTTGGAGCTTTCGAAACTTGAACTGTTGACTTCAATCAATGGTTCAGAAAGACAGCCGTAGAATGCAATTTTGATTGTTCCATCAGCTTTATAACGGCAAGTTTCATCTTGAAGGACCTTTCATGCGGAACTTGATGCTTCTAGGCTTATTTCGTGCTACCTTGTGGATTTTTGCTTAAAATGGATCTTGGGTGTGTGACCAAATTTTCATTGAAACAAGCTCAAATGGAAGTTTGGATGGTTCTTTTGAGTCAGGAATGGGAAATTTTGTAGGGTAGCATAGTTCATTTACGTTTACGAATTGAAGAATAAATTTAAGGGACCTAGTGGGAGGAAGTTCCACCTTAGTCTTTGGCTTATGCAAAAGTGCTAGTGCAATGGCTTTAGCAGCCCTTGACCACTTTAGGAGTAGCTGATTTATAGGCCTAGGGTTGTTTTAGTGAGAGGGCTTGAAAGAGTGAGGGCCGTGTTAGCGGCTGGCTAGCTGCTTTTGCGGCTTGGATGTTGATTTTGTGGCAGACACCACTTGAAGTTGAGAAGCTTTTGCAGTCTGCTGACCTTGTTAGTATCCACTTGACAACTTTAGAGGTCACTTGACCACTTTAGACGTCATTGCTGAGCTTTTTATATCTTCTCATCTTGTTTTCAACTTACCCTTTAACTTCAAAATTCAATATATCAAGTACTAGAGCTCTTATTAAGGTGATTCTAGGTGTGTTGGATTGGGTTTTTATGCGGCTACGTTTGGGGATGTTTAGGGAAGATTGAAAGTCATTGTTTTGAGCTAATTTCTACCCCAAAGGGTCTTGCCAAGCTCTTTAATGGTGTTAAATTTTGGTCTTCTTGCATGTTGTCATTACTACCCTTCGGAGCATCGTATTGTGTCTGTTTCATAACACAAGCTCGGAAAGTCAATTAGAACCATTTGGGATTCCTAACATGGGTACCATATTCCCATTTTGACTTGAATTTATGTTTGTCTCAAATTATTGCGATTTTGGTGTCTAAACAGCGGTATTGAAATTGTGATCAATGTTATGATAGCATGACAGTGATTAGAGTTGATTTGAAAAATGAAGTCTCCATTTCTTCAATTTAAAAGTGCGCTTGATTGGCTTCGAGGTCTTCAATGGTCTACGTTCTTTTAGATTGTGCTTCATAAGATAATGTTTAGCATATGTTTCATGTGAGTTAGGATTGTATGTAAGGGATTTAGTATTTTCTTCCTTATCCTCATTTCTTGTTTCCTGTGTTGGGCTTGGCTAGTTTAGTATGTGAAATCCTTCGTTTAGGATGGATATTCCTCGCTTATGCCTTATTTTAGTGTCGTTAATCTCCTTGGAGTTGTTGTTTGATTATTTATAATAATCTATGTCTTTAATACATTAGAATGAGTTTTAGTAGATCCTTTGTTATTATAGTTGCTTCTTGTGAGATTTTCTCTTGTTTGGTACCCTTCGCTAGTGCGAGGACTGTGAGGTTGTTTTGATATTATAGGGATTCACCCTTATTATACATGTGCCTATGATGATGTCTATCACGACCCAGGGGTACCCCCTAGATGTAACAAGGCGTAAAAGACCCCGATTGGCCTCATACAAGCCACTTAGGATATCATAACATAAAGTAATAGAAATGATGCAGAAATTTAAATCATTTCAAAACAATTAAAGTCTTTATAAAACGAGCGGAAGTCTAACACAATTGTCTCAAAACATCTAATCAACATGAATAGGGTCTTGGGTCACAGCACATACAATAGTCCAAGACATAAAATGAAAGACAAGAAAGAAAGTGGTGATCACATCCTCGAGCACAATGAGGACTCACCAAATTTTCACTCCTTGATCAACTATGAACCTAGACACGAGTGTGAGAATCAATATCGCCGGACCCTACATTTGATAAGAATGTAGGCAAAGTATGTGTTAGTACAATCATGTACTAAATATGATAGCTAGCATAGACAACATAAACATAATGATTAGTCAATATAAACCATAAGAATAATTAATGCACATAATCAACATCATAATAAGAAAGGAACATTTCTCAAGCAACCTTACTTATCCTTAGTCAAGACTTGGGTCATCCAACTCTATTCAAGCTTACCTTATGGAAGGCATCTCATGCAACAATCCAAGGTATCCATTTTCATAACATAATCACATTATTCATGCTTACTTTTGAAGACATGGGGATTCGCCTCTTTGCCTAACTTATAAAGCCTAATGGGTATTCGCCTCTTGCCTTACTTACTTTAAGATCATGGGTACTCGCCTCCACAATCACATCATATGACACTGGTACTCGCCTCCATATCATTCATCATAATCGGAACATGTTAAATCACCTCTTGTTCAATTCTAAGGAGTATGGGAAATCACCTCATATCCTTCTCATATGGAGGTCAAGGGTAGTCGCCTCTAGCCTCATCAATTACATAGCCTTTTAGTCTAGATTCATTTTAGGTGAGCAATCCTTTCAACCTAGAATCATTCATGTGAGTAGACCTTTAACATTCATACAATCATGCTTAGCAATTCATTGTGGGAAGTATCCCTTCCACAATTCAACATCAACAATTAAGAATTCATAGTCTAGGCTTTACTTTCAAAGCAATACATCTCATGATCATCATCTATGCTCTAATATCAAGCAATTTACATCATAATTCATCGATCTTATAAGGATAACCCTAACCCATAATGTTTCCCTCCATGGCATCAACCCAATTATATCAATTCTAGGTTAGAATCATGGAATAAGCATGGGTACATGTAATTTCATCCTAAAAACATGTATTACTATCAATTCAATCATAAACAATCATTATCCACTCAATTGGATCAACATTCATCATAACCCACAACATTGGAAGAAACCCTAACTAGAATTGGGGTATTCTTCATCAAATTGGGGGAATTCTAGGGGACTCCATGGATGGAAGGAATCCATGGATGAAAAGACATCATACCTTAGTCAAAAAGCCCACAAAAGCTTAAAGATTTGGAGACTTGATCTTGACCTAGCTTGAATCTCTTCCTTCTTCTTCTACCTTCTAGAGATAGAATATTTGAGAGATAGTTTGGATTTTCTTTTGGGATTTGAGAGAATCACTTGAATGGCGGATTTTGGGTGTTAAAAATACTTTTATAGGTGTTCTAGACTTAGAAAAAATGACACCACTTTAATTTAATTAAAACTGGAAAAGACCCTTAAGTCCCTAAAATAACCGTCCAGTCACGAACCACGGACCCCCGACAGACGGACCGTCGACTGACCTACGGCCCGTCCTGGTCACTCGTGGTTCGGTGGTATGAGACGTGATTTCTGGGGCTCTTGATCTACGATTGCTGGACCACGGGGCGTGGACCCACCTACGGTCCGTAAGTCCTACCGTGGTCATGCCTGGACAATCTTTAGGTGGCCCTCTCCACGACCGCACCTACGGCTCATGGTTCGACCCACGGCCCATGTTTGGGCCTCGAGGATGGCACCTGTAAGTCCTGAAAAACTACTACATTTCCCTCTTTCGAATCTGGAGTGTTATATTATCTCCCCCTTGGGATCATTCGTCCTCGAATGAGATTCTAAGCACATTTCTAATTGACAAGACTCAAGACTAGCATCCCATCATGCATGCAAATCACTAAATGCACACAACTAAAGAGGAAACATCAACTCCAAGCCAAACTTAATCAATGCATCATAAGGAAGTAGGTACTACAATTAACAACCCAATATGCATGAAATTTTCAGATTTCTTACATTTAAGGAGGATCTATCATCTCCAAACTTAAAAGCAAGCTCAACACAATCTCATGGACCCTAAATGCAACCAATACTCAAAGCACATACTCAAGGAGGAAATCTCCACTCCAAGTCAAGGCATGCTCAACAAACTCATCTCATGAAGTCTATAGGCAACTCATACTCAATGCACAACAACATGAGGAAAATAATGCACATAAGTCATTTCTTTCAAAACTTATACTTTTTCATGAACATGCATAACAAGGAAATCATGGAAACACATAAAATTCACATGACTTCTATTCATAGAGAAAATCAAGAGGAAATTCATTACCTCAAGCTAGAGTAGGAGTAGAAGGAAAAAGATGAGGATATCAGGACTTCATATCGGCCTCGGCCTCCCAAGTAGCACCCTCAACTAAATGGTTTCTCCATGACACCTTCACGGAAGCAACCTCTTTGTTCCTTAATTTCATAAGTTGTCGGTCCAAAATCTCGACTGGAACTTCCTCATAAGAAAGGATCTCATCAACTCCCAATCCTTCTAGGGAAACTATGGATGTCGGATCTCCAACACATTTCTTAAGTATGGAGACATGGAACACGGGATGCACGTTTGCCAACTCATTTGGAAAATCTAACTTATAAGCAACCTTACCAACACACCTCAAAATCTCATATGGGCCTACAAATCGGGGACTAAGCTTCCCGTTCTTGCCAAACCTCATCAAACCCTTCATGGGATAGATTTTCAAGTAAACCCAATCATGAATTCAAATTCAAGATCCCTCCTTTTATCATTGGCATAAGACTTTTGTCGACTTTGGGCGATTCACAACCTCTCTCTAATGAGTCGAACTTTCTCAATAGCCTCATGAAGTAGCTCGGGTCCGATCAAGGAAACTTCACCCACTTCAAACAACCCTATAGGAGATCTACACCTAGTACCATAAAGTGCTTCACAGGGGGCCATACCAATACTAGAATGGTAGCTATTATTATAAGTGAACTCTATCAATGGCAAGTGATCATCCCAATTTCCCTTAAAATTGATGACACATGCCCTCAACATATTCTCTAAGGTTTAGATTGTTCGTGCCGCTTGCCCAGCGGTTTGTGGGTGAAAAGTCGTGCTAAGCTTCACCTTCGTGCCAAGACCCTTTTGGAACGACTTCCAAAATTGAGAAGTAAACTGAGTACCTCTATCAGAGATAATGGACAATGGCACACCATGCAACCTTACCATTTCCCTCAAATATAACTTGGCATAGTCCTCCGCCGAATAAGAAACCTTGACGGGAAGGAAATAAGCCGATTTTGTCATCCGAACCATTATCACCCAAATAGAGTCATGTTGTCGCCGGGTGCGAGGCAAAACAACAATAAAGTCCATATTCAAGTCTACCCACTTCCAAGTAGGAATGCTAATGTCTTGAGACAAACCTACCGGTTTCTGATTCTCAACCTTATCTTGTTGGCAATTCGGACACTTAGCCACGAATCCTGCAATATCTTTTTTCAACTCATTCCACCAATAGACTTCCCGTAAATCATGGTACATTTTTGTGGCTCTCGGGTGAATGGAAAACCGTGAACTATGGGCTTCGACCAATATATGTTCCCTCAAATCATCTATATTTGGAACACATAAACGGCCTTGGAATCTAAGTACCCCATCTACCCCTTGGGAGAAACCCTCAATGGATTTCTTAAGTACAGCCTCTTTCAATTCTACCAAAATTGGATCAAGACCTTGTTTAGCTTTCACCTCGGCTACAAAAGATGATTCGGAACCATTGTGAACCATAATACCACCCTTGGTGGAGTCCACTAGTTGAACACCTAATCGAGCCAATCTATGCACATCTCGAACCAACTCTTTCTTTTCTTCATCTATATGAGCCACACTACCCATAGATAACCGACTAAGAGCATCCGCCACTACATTGGCTTTACCGGGGTGAAAGAACACTCATGTCATAATCTTTCAATAATTCAAGCCACCATCTTTGGCGAAGATTCAAATCTTTTTTTTTAAACACATATTGCAAACTTTTGTGGTCGGTAAACACATACACATGAACTCCGTACAAATAGTGTCTTCAAATCTTTTGAGGAAATACGACCGCCGCTAACTCAAGGTCGTGAGTAGGATAATTCTTCTCATGGACTTTAAGTTGCCTTGAGGCATAGGCAATAACTTTCCCATTTTCATTAGGACACACCCTAGCCCAATTCTCAAAGCATCACAATAAACAACAAAACCATTCGTCCCTTCTGGTAAGGTCAACACCATAGCGGAAGTAAGTCTATCTTTCAAATCTTGGAAACTTTTCTCACACGCTTCCGACCATATGAACTTGGCCTTCTTTTGAGTCAAGGCCATCAAAGGGGAGGCGATGGAGGAAAACTCCTCAAAAAATCTTCTATAATAGCCGGCCAAACCCAAAAAGCTTCTAATATCGTAAGGAGTTAGAGGTCTAGGCCAACTCTTGACCGCATCCGTCTTTTTAGGATCTACCTTAATACCCTTGCTTGACACAATATGACCAAGGAAAGATGTGGATCTTAACTAAAATTCACATTTGGTAAACTTTGCAAAAAGTTGTTGGTCCTTGTGGATTTGCAATACGATCCTCAAATGATCAATATGTTCATTCTCACTTCTTGAATAGATCACAATATCATCGATAAACACAATCATAAACATGTCTAGGTATTGCCTAAACACTCTATTCATCAAGTCCATAAATGCCGCCGTAGCATTAGTCAAACCAAAGGACATCACCAATAACTCATAATGACCATATCGGGTTCTAAAGGCCGTCTTCGGAATATAATTTTCTCTCACCTTCAATTGGTGATAACCCGATCGAAGATCAATCTTAGAGAAGTAACTTGCCCCTTGAAGTTGATCAAATAAGTCATCTATCCTTGGGAGACGATACTTGTTCTTAATAGTCACCTTTTTCAACTGTCGTTAGTCGATGCACATACGAAGGGAACCATCCTTCTTTCTAACGAATAAAACTGGAGCACCCCTTGGAGAGATACTCAGTTTGATGAAGCCTTTGTGTAACAGATCCTTCAACTGTTCTTTCAACTCCTTAAGTTCTGCCGGAGCCATATGGTAAGGAGGAATAAAGATAGGTTGTGTATCTGGGAGAAAGTCAATACTGAATTCTATTTCCTGCTCGGGAGGAATACCGGGTAAGTGATCTGTGAACACTTTTGGAAACTCATTTACAATGGGGACCGACTCAAGAGAAGGGTTTTCAGAATCTACATCCCTCATCCCTACTAGATGGTAAATGCAACCCTTAGAAATCATCTTTCTAGCTTTTAGACAAGAGACAAACTGACCCTTAGGCATAAAATTATTCCCCTTCCACTCTAGGATAGGCTCATTTGGAAACTGGAAATTGACTACCCGAGTTCTACAATCAATAGAGACATAACATGAATGCAACCAATCCATACCGAAAATGACATCAATGTCTAACATATCAAGCTCTACCAAGTCGACAAGAGTAATTCTATAGGGTAAGGAAACGAGACATTTTCAATAAACCCTTTTTGCCACAATAGAATCACCAACAGTGGTAGAGACAGAAAAAGGTTCTAATAACACATCAGCGAGCACATCAAACCTCATGGCCACATAAGGAGTCACAAAGGACAAAGTAGCACCAGGGTCAAGCAAAGCATATACATCTATTTTGAAAACTTTCAACGTACCGGTAACCACATAGGGAGACTCCTCTTGTTCACCTCTAGTCTGAAGAGCATAAAACCTGTTTCGCTTAGGAGCACTAGCACCCGAACCACTTGGACAGGATGAAGGGTAGGATTGAGCCCTACGACAAATACCTCCTTCATTCTTGGCAACTGAAGGACAATTTCTTATCTTGTGATCCGTCTTACCACACCCAAAGCAAGCATTAGAACCCGCTAGACAGTTACCTTCATGATTTCTTCCACACTTAGCACAAGTAGGCATCGAGGATCTACTACCATCTCCTTGAGGTTTAGGGTTAGACACCCTTTCATTACTAGACCTTGGATGAGCATTAGAAGAATCTTGCCCAAAGAACTTTTGCCGAAACCTTGAACGACCCCGTCCAACGGACCTAGAATGTGAAAAGTCACCATCATCCGTTCTTGCCCTTTTTGCCTCTCTAGATCTTTTCTTAAGCTTTTCCTCTTCAATATGTTGGGCATGCACCATAAGACGATAGATGTCCATGTCACGAACAAGCATAGCGATGCGGCATTCTTTGAGTACCATGTCAGACACTCCCGACACGAACTTACTCATCTTAGTTCTACGATCCGCCACAATAGAGGGGGCATATTTGGACAACTGAATGAACCTCAATGCATACTCCCGCACACTCATATTCTACTTTCCGGAGTGTAATGAACTCGAGTACTTTGGCCTCTCTCATCTCAAGAGGGAAAAATCGATCAAGAAAAGCACTTTTGAACCTTTCCCATTCTCTGGGACCCGCTTCTTTAGACCTTGCCTCTTTTCATTGATTGAACCAAATCTGAGCAACCCCTTTGTGTTGGTAAGCGGACAATTCCACCTTCTTTACCGGAGTCACTCCTATAATAGCAAGTATCTTATAGACTTCATCGATAAACTCTTGAGGATTTTCCTTGACTTTGGAGCCATAAAATTCCAGATAGTTCTGTCATGCCGCAAACTCAAGGGGCGCAACTAGCCTTAATGCCCAAACTCACGCCTGAGCTGACCCTGCTGAACCATTTTCTACTAGCGCATGGCAGCCACACACAATCAAGAAAACAAACAATTATATCTCCGCTTTAAATTAAGCCCTCGGCCGGCAAGGCCCCTGTCAACAGATCTATAAAAGAAACAGCTACTCCCAAGAGTTCATATAAAGAAATAGCCAACTAGCACAAAAGTCCTGATTGGGCCGTCGAGGCCACCATGATCTCTATACA
>JAJONR010001712.1:0-92253 GCA_029582245.1 Solanum etuberosum
TACCTGCTTTCAGTTTTTGTATAGAGATCATGGTGGCCTCGACGGCCCAATCAGGACTTTTGTGCTAGTTGGCTATTTCTTTATATGAACTCTTGGGAGTAGCTGTTTCTTTTATAGATCTGTTGACAGGGGCTTTGCCGGCCGAGGGCTTTATTTTAAGCCGAGATATAGTTGTTTTTGATTTCTTGATTGCGTGTGGCTGCCATGCGCTAGTAGAAAATGGTTCAGCAGGGTCAGCTCGGGCGTGAGTTTTGGCATTAAGAGCTAGTTGCGCCCCTTGAATTTGGGGCGTGACAGTTTGCTCCGCTTGCCAATCGGTTTGTGGGTGAAAAGTTGTGCTGAGCTTAACCTTGGTGCCAAGACCCTTTTGGAAGGATTTCCAAAATTGAGAAGTAAACTGAGTACCTCTATCAGAGATAATGGACAATGGTACACCATGCAATCTTACCATTTCCCTCAAATATAACTTGGCATAGTCCTCCGCCAAATAGGAAACCTTGATGGGAAGGAAATGAGCCGATTTTGTCATTCGGTCTATTATGACCCAAATCGAATCATATTGGTGCCGGGTACGTGGCAATCCCACTATAAAGTCCATATTCACATCCTTCCACTTTCAAGTAGGAATGCTAATATCTTGGGACAAACCTCCCGATTTTTTATGCTCAACCTTAACTTGTTGGCAATTTGGAAATTTAGCCACAAACACCACAATATCTTTCTTCATCCCGTTCCACCAATAGACTTTCCGTAAATCACGGTACATCTTGGTGGCTCCCGGGTGAATGGAATACTGCGAACCATGAGCTTCGGTTAAGAGCTGTTCCCTCAAATCATCTATGTTTGGGACACACAAACGACATTGGTATTTAAGTACCCCATCTCCCCATTGGGAGAAAGACTCAACGAATTTCTTAAGTACCGCCTCTTTCAATTCTATCAAAATTGGATCAAGACCTTGTTTAGCTTTCACATCGGTTACAAGAGATGATTCGGAACCATTGTGAATCATAACACCACCCTTGGTGGAGTCCACTAGTCGAACACCTAATCGAGCCAATCTATGCACATCTCGAACCAACTCTTTCTTTTCTTCATCAATATGAGCCACACTACCCATAGACAACCGACTAAGGGCATCCGCCACCACATTAGCTTTGCCGGGGTTATAAAGAATACTCATGTCATAATATTTCAATAACTCAAGCCACCTTCTTTGGCGAAGATTCAAATCTTTTTGATTAACCACATATTGCAAACTTTTGTGGTTGGTAAACACATCAACATGAACTCCATACAAGTAATGTCTCCAAATCTTTAGAGAAAATATGACTGCCACTAATTCAAGGTCGTGAGTAGGATAATTCTTCTCATGGACTTTAAGTTGCCTTGAGGCATATGCAATAACTTTCCCATTTTGCATTAGAACACACCCTAGCCCAATTCTTAAGGCATCACAATAAACCACAAAACCATCTGTCCCTTCCGGTAAGGTCAACACCGAAGCGGAAGTAAGTCTATCTTTCAAATCATGGAAACTTTTCTCATACGCTTCTGACCATATGAACTTAGCCTTCTTTTGAGTCAACGCCATCAAAGGAGAAACAATGGAGGAAAACCCCTCAATAAATCTTCTATAATAACCGGCCAAACCCAAAAAGCTTCTAATATCTGAAGGAGTTAGAGGTCTAGGCCAACTCTTGACCGCATCCATCTTCTTAGGATCTACCTCAATACCCTTGCTTGACACAATATGACCAAGGAAAGCTACAGAACTTAACTAAAATTCACATTTTCTAAACTTTGCAAAAAATTGTTGGTCCTTGAGGATTTGCAATACGATCCTCAAATGATCAATATGCTCATTCTCACTTCTTGAATAGATCAAAATATCACCGATAAACACAATCACAAACTTTTCTAGGTATTGTCTAAACAATCTATTCATCAAGTCCATAAATGCCGCCGGAGCATTAGTCAAACCAAAGGACATCACCAAGAACTCATAATGACCATATCGGGTTCTAAAGGCCGTCTTCGGAATATCATTTTCTCTCACCTTCAATTGGTGATAACCCGATCGAAGATCAATCTTAGAGAAAAAACTTGCCCCTTGAAGTTGATCAAATAAGTCATCTATCCTTGGGAGAGGATACTTGTTCTTAATAGTCACTTTGTTCAACTGACGATAATCAATGCACATACGAAGAGAACCATCCTTCTTTCGAACGAACAAAACCGGTGCACCCCATGGCGAGATACTCGGTCTAATGAAACCCTTGTCTAACAAATCCTTCAACTATTCTTTCAACTCCTTAGATTCCGCCGGAGCCATACGGTAAGGAGGAATATATATAAGTTGCGTATCTGGGAGAAGATCAATTCTGAAGTCTATTTCCCGCTCGGGAGGAATACCGGGTATGTCATCTGGAAAAAATTCCAAAAACTCATTTACGATGGGGACCGACTCAAGAGAAGGGGTTTCAGAATCTACATCCCTCACCCTTACTAGATGGTAAATGAAACCCTTAGAAATCATTTTTCTATCTTTAAGACAAGAGACAAACTGACCCTTAGGCATAAAATTCCCCCCTTCCACTCTAGGATAGGCTCATTTGGGAATTGGAATTTGACTACCCGAGTCCTATAATCAATAGAAGCATAACATGAATGCAACCAATCCATCCCAAGTATGACATCAAAGTCTAACATATAAAGCTCTACTAAGTCAACAGGAGTAACTCTACGTGATAAGGAAACGGGACACCTTCTATAGACCCTTTTAGCCACCACAGAATCACCAACATGAGTAGAGACAAAAAAAGGTTCTGCACATCAAACCTCATGGCCACATAAGGTGTCACAAAAGACAAAGTAGCACCAGGATCAAGTAAAGCATATACATCTATTTGGAAAACTTTTAACATACCGGTCACCACATCCGGGGAACTCTCTTGATCACCTATAGTCTGAAGAGCATAAAAGCGGTTTTGCTTAGGAGCACTTGCACCCAAACCACTTGGACCGAATGAAGGGTAGGGTTGAGCCCTACGAAGATTATCTCCATCCTTCTCAGCAATCGAAGGACAATCTCTGATCTTGTGATCCGTCTTTCCACACCCAAAGTAAGTATTGGAACCCGCTAGACACTTGCCCTCATGATTTCTTCCACACTTAGCAAAAGTAGACATCGAAGGACACTTAGCCACAAATCCCGCAATATCCTTCTTCATCCCATTCCACCAATAGATCTCCCATAAATCACGGTATATCTTGGTGGCTCTCGGGTGAATAGAATACCGAGTACTATGGGCTTCTGACAAGATTTGTTCCCTCAAGTCATCGCCATTAGGAACACACAAACAACCTTGATATCTAAGTACACCATCTCCCCCTTGGAGAAAGCATCTACGGACTTTTTAAGCACCACTTCTCTCAATTCAGCCAAAATTGGGTCAAGACCTTGTTTGGCTTTCACATCCACCACAAAAGACAATTCGGAACCATTGTGGACCATAACACCACCCTTGGTGGAGTCCACTAACTGAACACCCAACCGGGACAATCTATGAACATCCCGAATCAATTCCTTCTTATCTTTCTCAATATGAGCAACACTACCCATATATAACCGACTAAAAACATCCGCTACCACATTTGCCTTTCCGGAGTGATAGAGGACACTCATATAATAATCCTTAAGTAACTCAAGCCACCTTCTTTGGCGAGGATTTAGATCTTTCTAATAAACACATATTGTAAACTCTTATGGTCGGTGAAAACATCTACATGAACACCATACAAATAGTGCCTCCAAATCTTTAAGGCAAAATCCACCGCTGCTAATTCAAGATCATGGGTAGGATAATTCTTCTCATGAACCTTAAGTTGCCTTGAAGCATAGGCAATAACCTTCCCATTTTGCATAAGTACACATCTTAACCCAATTCTCGAGGCATCACAATAAACAACAAAACCATCAGTCCCTTCCGGTAAAGTCAACACTGGAGCGGAAGTAAGTCTATCCTTCAACTCCTTCAACTCTTCTCACATGCTTCAGACCATATGAACTTAGCCTTCTTTTGAGTCAATGCGGTCAATGGAGAGGCAATCGAAGAAAACCCCTCAACAAATCTTTTGTAATAACCAGCCAAACCCAAGAAACTTCTAATATCCGTAGGGGATAAAGGTCTAGGCCAACTTTTGACAGCATCAATCTTCTTAGGATCTACCTGAATACCCTTAATTGATACAATATGACCAAGAAAATCCACGGACCTTAGACAAAACTCACATTTGCTAAACTTTGCAAAATGTTGTTGGTCCTTGAGAATTTGCAACACAATCCTCAAATGATTGATGTGGTCATCCTCACTTCTCGAATAAATCAATATATCATCAATGAACATAATTACAAACATATCAAGGTATTGTCTAAACACCTTATTCATCAAATCCATAAATGTCGCCGGAGCATTAGTCAAACCAAACGACATTACCAAAAACTCATAATGACCATACCGGGTTCTAAAAGCCATTTTTGGAATATCGTCTTCCTTCACCCTCAATTGGTGATAACCCGATCGGAGGTCAATCTTGGAAAAGTAACTCGCTCCTTAGAGTTGGTCAAACAAATCATCTATTCTTAGAAGAGGATACTTATTCTTAATGGTCACCTTGTTCAATTGCCGGTAGTCAATACACATACGGAGTGAACCATCCTTCTTCTTAAAAAACAAAACTGGAGTACCCCATGGAGAGATACTCGGTCGGATGAAACCCTTATCCAACAAATCTTTCAATTGCTCTTTTAATTCCTTAAGTTCTAACGTAGCCATTCGGTAAGGAGGAATAGAGATAGGCTGCGTATCTGGGAGAGGTTAATACCGAATTCTATTTTTCTTTCGGGAGGAATACTGGGTAGATCATTTGGGAACACTTTTAAAAAATCATTAGCAACGGGGACCGACTCAAGAGTAGGGGCTTTGGAATCCATATCCCTCACCCAAACTAGATGGTACAAGCAACCCTTGGAAATCATCATCCTAGCTTTAAGACAAGAGATAAACTGACTCTTAGGCATATAATTTCCCCCCTTCCACTCTAGGATAGACTCATTCGGAAATTGAAACTTGACTACACGGGTTCTACAGTCAATCGAAGCGTAACAAGAGTGCAACCAATCCATACCAAAGATAACATCAAAATCTAGCATATCAAGCTCTACCAAATCAACAAGAGTAACTCTATGGGACAAGGAGACGGGACACTTTCTATAGACCCTCTCAGCCATAATAGAATCACCAACATGGGTAGAGACCGAAAAAGGATCTAACAACACATCAGGAAGCACATAAAACCTCTTAGCCACATATGGCGTCACAAAAGACAAGGTAGTACCAAGATAAAGTAAAGCATAAACATCAAGTTGAAAGACTTTCAACATACCGGTAACCACATCGGGAGAACCTTCTTGTTCACCACGAGTCTGAAGGGCATAGAATCTATTCTGCTTAGGAGCATTTGAACCCGAACCACTTGGACCGGATGAAGGATAGGTTTGAGCCCTACGACGATTATCTCCTTCATTCTTAGCAACTGAAGGACAATCTCTTATATTGTGGTCCATCTTACCACAACCAAAACAAACATTGAAACACGCTAGACATTTGCCTTCGTGCTCACCCTAACTAGATGGTACATGTAACCATTAGAAATAATCCTCCTAGCTTTAAGATAAGAGATAAACTGATCCTTAGGCATATAATTTCCCCCCTTCCACTCTACGATAGGCTCATTCAGAAATTGAAACTTGACTACACGGGTTCTACAGTCAATCGAAGCGTAACAAGAGCGCAGCCAATCCATACCAAGGATAACATCAAAATCTAGCATATCAAGTTCTACCAAATCAACAAGAGTAACTCTATGGGACAAGGAGACGGGAGACTTTCTATAGACCCTCTCAGCCATAATAAAATCACCAACAGGGGTAGAGACCGAAAAAAGATCTAACAACACACCAGGAAGCACATAAAACCTCTTAGCCACATATGGCGTCACAAAAGACAAGGTAGTACCGGGATCAAGTAAAGCATAAGCATCAAGTTGAAAGACTTTCAACATACTAGTAATCACATCGGGAGAACCTTCTTGTTCACCACGAGTCTGAAGGGCATATAATCTATTCTGCTTGGGAGCATTTGAACTCGAACCACTTGTACCGGATGAAGGATAGGGTTGAGCCACACGACGATTATCTCCTTCATTCTTAGCAACTGAAGGAAAATCTCTTATCTTGTGGTCTATCTTACCACAACCAAAACAAGCATTGGAACCTGTTAGACATTTGCCCTCGTGCTTCCTTCCACACTTAGTACAAGTAGGCAATAAGGACCCACTATCATTTCTTCCTTGAGGCTTAGGGTTAGACACCCTATCTTTGTTAAACTTAGGAGCATTGGAGAAACCTTGACCGGAAAACCTTTTTCGAAACCTAGGATGACCATGTCCATCAGACCTTGCATGAGAGAAATTACCATCACCGGTCTTAGCCCTCTTTGTCTCCCTAGACCTCTCCTTAAGGTTCTCCTCTTCAATCTGTTAGGCATGAACCATGAGATGAGAAATATCCATGTCATTAACGAGCATGGCGGTACGACATTCTTTAACCACTATTTCAGACACACCCGAAACGAACTTGCTCATCTTTGCCCTAGAGTCGACAACTATAGAGGGAGCATATCTTGACAATTGTGTCAATCTCAAAGCTTATTCTTTCACACTCATGTTCCCTTGTTGGAGGTTGATAAACTCAAGCACCGTTTCCTCCCTCATCTAAAGAGGAAAGAACCTATCAAGGAAAGCAGACTTAAACTTTTCCCAATCTACAGGACCCGCATCTTCCGTCCTTCCTTCCTTTCATTGGTTGAACCAAATTTGAGCAACACCTTTAAGTTGATAAGCGGCCAATTCCACCTTTTCCACCGGCGTCACTCCCATAACAGCCAACACCTTGTAGACTTCATCAATGAACTCTTGAGGATCTTCCTCAACCTTAGAATCATAGAATTCCGAAGGATCCATCCTAGTGAAATCCCTCACTCTAGATGCCGTCGTACCCACATTTGGGTTCACAGGAGCTACTTCCCTATTGGATTGGGCTGTCACGGCTTGGGATAAAACTTGAAAAGTTGTTCTAAACTACGCATTGGTTACTTGCTCGGCCAAAGGGTCGACCGGAGCTTGAGGATGAACCTATTGACCAATATCTTCTCCGTCGTTCCGTCTAACATAATCCCTTCGAGTAGTCATATCCTGTAGACAATCAGGTAAGGATTAGGAGAGAGACCTTATAGAGTTAAACTCTATCACACGACTTTAGAGTAATGAAAAAGTGAAGTTTCCTAAACATCTTGTAGCCTCTCATTCATAAATGTGGCGCTCTTCACACTCATCAAAAAGACACTACTTGACGTGGTTTTGAGACATCTGTCACGACCCAGGGGTACCCCTTAGATATAACATGGCGTATAGAACCCCGAATGACTCCATACAAGCTACTTAGTTCTCATAACATAAGAAATAGAACAATAAGAGTAAAACAATAGTCCAAGTCCAAAACATTTTATAAAAGTAAAGCGGAAGTCTAAACACTTTGTCTCATCATAACCATCTAATACAATAGAATGAAATTGGGCCTAGCCCATACATCATGTCCAAAAGAGAAATACATAAAAGAAACTAAAACAATAACTCCGTCCTCGAAGCATGAGGACTCACCAAAGCTCGGGAAATCACGAACTCAACTACTAGCCACCAGACTCGGAAACCTGTCTGTCGGACCCTACATTTGGGAGAAATGTAGGCAACAGTATGCTCTAGTATAAAACAATGTACCAAGTATGACAGCCATGCATAAAATATTTAAATCATGCTAAAAGGGACATTTCATTTCATGACATGCAATTGACCAAGCTAAACAAGATATAAAAGAGTTATAAAACATAAGTCATAAAATCATGGTTAATGCTAGCTAACATCATCTTTAAAACCTTTGAACTCATGTGAGATACTTCTTGAAGTAACCTTAGTTCATTATTACTTGTGGGGAAATTAGCCTTAACCGACATAGAGACCATGTGAGCTATAACATGATCCCCCGGTGTCTCCCACACCGAAAAGGGTTGTCCTACTTGCCAAAGTAAGAACCATGAACTTCTAGCTTAAGTGGATCCACTAGCTAATAAACCTATGGGGGCACATAGTAATGGGATAAGGAGATTGCTACTAGAAACCCGGCCTCTACTACGGGGGAGATTCCATCTCATGAGATTGCTTTGGAAACCCGGCCTCTACTACGGGAGAGCTTCCATCTCACTATCAATATCCACTCGGTGCGAAGCTTAAATTCCCACAGAATAGTCATTTCTTACTTGACTTCATTACTCATGAAAAGGTGCCCTTGGATAACCAATTCAAGCTACTTTCATTAAGATAGCTCCTTGTCTTTGATTCAATTAGGTGAGAAAGCCTTTCAACCTAAGAATCCTTTTTATGTGAAATAGAAAACCTTTCACATCATGCTAGTTATGTGTTTACGAGAATGTCCTTTCAACAACACAACAACAACATCATCATTGGTACTTTACTCTCAAAGCACCCTTAAAACATTTGCATAAATCTCATAAACAATGCATAAGTCCATAATTTACCTCTTGAGGTCAAAACCCACTTTCAATCATAAACTCTTTAGAAAATATGAGTTAGATATGGATTTCATCATAAATACATGTAAAGCTTGCAATACATGCTAAATTTAATAAAACACATGCTTTATACTCAAAATTCCTCATCATATGATTCACAACTTGAAAATATGGGTTCATAGGGAAATCATCATAAAATCATCATGTATCATCCATTCATACATAAGAGATCATAATTCAATCAATTAAATCAATAATCAAAAGAACCCATGGTAATTGAAGAAAGCCCTAACTCAATTGGGGAATTATACCTTTAGAAATAGGGAATTTGGGAACTCCATGGATGAAAGGAATCCATAGATGAAAACTATCATACCTTGAATCCAAAAGCTAGCCTTCAATGGAGGAATTCGAACCTTAGCTAGAAACCCTAGATGAATCCTTCTTCTTCTTCAAGTTCTAGAGAGAGAATTATTTGAGAGTTCTTCTTTTGTAAATTTAGAAGAATGAAGTGAATGGGTTAATTTGGGGGTTGAAAATACTTATATAGGGGTCCTAAACATAGGCAAAACGACGTAGTATAGGAACTAATTAATTAGGAAAAGACCCAACTGCCCCTGAAAATAACTACCAGCTGTGACCCACGACACCACTACCGACGGACCGTAGACTGACCTACGGTCCGTCCTGCACACTCGTGGTTGGTGGTCAGCGACAATGATCTTGGGGCTTTGAACCACGGACCCTGACCACGTACCGTGGTCTGACCTACGGTCCGTAGGTCTGGCCGTGGTCCTGAACCTCTACACCACCCCTAGGCAGGGCCATCCACAGACCACTCCTATGGTCCGTGGTCCCATCCACGGGCCGTGGGTAGCTGGCGTGGTTAGGCACCTGCAACATCTGGAAAGCTGCAGTTTAGCTTTTTTTTAATACGGGGTGTTACAACATCCTAGAACCTTTCTAAACCTTGTGCTCTGATTACCAAGTTTGTCACGACCCAGGGTTACCCCCTAGATGTAACATGGCATACAAGACCCCAAGATGCCTCATTAAAGCCACTTAGCTTTCATAGTCAAGATAATATAAATCGATAAGATTTAAAACATCATTTCAAAATAACCAAAATTTTATAAAACAAAGGGGAAGTCTAAAACACTTGTCTCAAAAACCATTTAATACAATAGAATCTCAGGACGCAGCCCGTACAACATTGTTCAAAACTCAAATGCAAAGAACATAAGGAAAGTAGTGGCCAAATCCTCAAATGAATGAGGACTCACCAATCTTCAACTCTTCTACTATGGATCCTAGCCACGGAGGTGAGAATCGAGAACGTCGGACCCTACATTTTGATAAGAAATGTAGGCAAGAGTATGCGTTAGTACAAAAATGTACTAAATATGATAACTTGCATAAACATAACATAAACTTTAGACAAAATAAGTCATAAAAGCATAATCAACGCACATAATACATTATTTCAACATGTAAGGAATACTTCTTGAAGTAACCTCAATTCTTACTTAATCAAGACATGGGTAATCGCCTCTAGTCTTACTCATCATGGAAGGCAAACTCAAGCAACAATCCAAGCTCATCACCTATCATAACATATCATAGATTATCTTTTAAGGACATGGGGAATCGCCTCTTGCCTTCTTATAAAGGATCATGGGTAATCGGCTATAGTCCTTCTTACCTTGGGATCATGGTTACTCGCCTCTTGTCCATACATCATGTGACATGGGTATTCACTTCTTGTATTTCTATCATATGGCATGGGTACTCGCCTCTTGTCTTTTACTAGAGGTCATGGGTAATTGCCTCTAGCCTCATCATTCATAATTTCTTAGCTTAGATTCATTTTAGGTGAGAAATCCTTTAAACCTAGAATAATTTAATGTGAGAAAGCCTTTCACATTCATACATAAGAAAACATGTGGGAAAATCCCTTCCACAACAATTACATCAATAATCAATAATTAACAACATATGCTTCACTCTCAAAGCAACTCATATCATAATCATCACATATGCTTCAATCTCAAAGCAATTCATATCATAATCATCACATATGCTTCAATCTCAAAGCAATTCATATTGTATCTTATTTATCCTATACGAATACATATAAATCCATAAATTCTCCTTTCATAGAGTAAAACTGATTTTATATCAATTTCTTCTTAGAAACGTGAGTTAAGTATGGGTACATGGAATTTCATCATAAAAGCATAGAATCCTCTCAATTCATAAATAATAAATCATAATTCAATCAATTGAATCAACATTCATAAAGACCCATAACTTAGAAGAAAATCCTAACTCAAAGTGGGGAATTTCTACATTTCAAATTGGAGAACTTAGATGCTCCATGGATGCAAGGGTTCCATGGATGAAAAGTTAGCATACCTTGCTATCAAAGCCCAAAAGCAATTGAAGAATGGAGGCTTAACCTTGAACCCTATCTTGAATTTTCTTCTTCAAACTTCTAAAGAGAGAAATATCCTTGAGAGGAAGAACTAGCTTTCTTTTGGTGAATTTGAGAGAATGACTTTAATGGGGAAATTTTAGAGTTAAAATACTTATATAGGGGTTTTAGGCATGGGCAAAACGACATCGTATTAGGCTAGACTAATTAGGAAAAAACCCAACTTCCCCTAAAATAACTGCCGACTCACGACCCACGGACCCTGACCGACGGTCCGTCGTACTGGTCTGTCGCCTGGTGTTAGAAACAGGAGATTGGGGTCCTAACCTACGGACCCTCAACCACGGACCGTGGACCCCATGATGGTCCGTTGGTCCGGCCATCATTCTAGGTTTTCTGAGCCCTTTTTGGGTGCCCATCCACGGACCAGACCTACGGTCTATGGTTCACTTCACGGGCCGTGGTTGGACTCTATTGGATGGCACCAGGGACTTCTGAAACTTGCTATGTTTCCCTTTCTCAAATCTGAGGTGTTACATGCGATCTTGGATTGCTTCTCCAAGACTGTTACTTTATGCATGCCTGATATTCCTCCTCTTGTGTGGGCCAGTTCTGATGGTCATTTGTTGAGAGGGGTCATATCTTTTATGAACGAAATGACGGTTCATATGGAAGGGGTTTCTATCTTATCTTGCCTGTGTCAGTGATATTAGTGCCGACACTCCTCCTCTTGAGTCAGTTCCTATGGTTAGAGAGTTTGTTGATGTGTTCCCAACTGATCTACCTAGTCTCCCACATGACCGTGATATTGATTTTGGGATTGATGTTGATCCGGGTACGTAGCCAGTTTCTATTCTACCATACTAGATGGCTCCAGCTGAGTTAAAGGAGCTTAATAAGCAACTCTAGGATCTCTTGTGTAAGGGGTTCATTAGACCGAGTGTATCTCTTTGGGGTGCTCATGTCCTGTTTGTGAAAAAGAAGGATGGTACCTTATGTATGGGTATTGACTAAAACAGTTGAATAAGGTGACCGTCCATAAGAAGTATCCTATGCCTCGGATTGATAATTTATTTGACCAACTTTAGTGTGCAGCAATGTTCTCTAAGATAGACTTAAGATTGGGCTACCACCAGTGAAGGATTAGGGCTGCGGATATCCCTAAAACTACCATTAGGACTCGTTATGGCCACTACGAGTTCTTAGTCGTGTCTTTTGGGTTGACTAATGCCCCAGAAACATTCATGGATTTCATTAATCGTGTGTTAAGACCCTATTTGGGCTCCTTTGTGATTGTGTTCATCAATGACATCTTGGTCTACTCCGCGAGTAGGGAGCAACATGAGCAGCTTTTAAGGATTGTACTCCAGATTTTGAGGGATCAGCGGTTGTATGCCAAATTCACTTAGTGTAAGATTTGTCTTGAGTCTGTAGCATTCTTGGGGCACGTGGTGTCCAAGGATTGTATTATGGTGAATCCGACGAAGATTTAGGTAATCTGTCGGGTTAGCATGCTACTACAGACGGTTTGTAGATGGGCTTTCTTCTATTGCAGCTCCATTGACTAGATTGACTCAGAAGAATTTTTCCAATGTTCTGATGAGTGCGAGGTGAGCTTCCTGAAGCTTAACGCTTTGTTGACTTCTGTGCAAATTCTAACTCTTCCTGTGGACGACCATGAATTTACGGTCTACTATGATTCTTCCGGTGTTGGCTTAGGTTGTGTTTTTAAGCAGCAGGGTAGAGTTACTGCATATGCTTCCAGACAACTGAAGCTTCACGAGAAGAACTACACAACTCATGACTTAGAGTTAGCGGCGGTAGTATTCACATTGAATATTTGGCGGCACTATTTTTAAAGAGTTCATTGTGAGGTATTCACTAACCACCGTAGTCTCCAGTACATATTCTGCCAGAGAGATCTTAATTTGAGACAGCGCATTTGGTTGGAGCTACTGAAGGACCATGATATTTTTCCTTTTAGCGCTTCATTGAAGTTCCTAGGTTGTACCACCCTATCACCCATTTACTTGTAAACTTAGCTTAGTCCTACATTCCAAGGAGGCTCTACTGTACAACGTGTAGTTGGTAATCTATAATGCAAGTAATCTATCTTCTCCTTTTGATTTAGTGTTCACCATTTCAATATTTTTCTTTAAATTCAACCATTTAAATCTTAGAGCACATCTTAATATTCTAATATGAACCTAAATTTAGACATCTTAACTTTAATGAATTAAAACCAAATGAGGCCTTATAATGATTTTAAAATGGATCTGAATAAGATATATACAAAGTGTTGTGTCATTAAAATGATATACATTAAAGATTTACATAAAGATTACATTTCACTACTAATCAATTGATTTTCAATGCTAATTGTAACTATCCACAATCACCATCATCAGTCTTAACCTCATCCACCACCACTGATCACCAAAAGTAGTTTTCATTAGCAACATTTTCACATGGCTCTTGGTCATTGGCTTTAATTAGTACTTTGGTGTTCTAGTGGAGCTTTCTGAATGGTTGAGACCTCACCATTGTAACCTTTAAATAGTTCGCTCCATTCATTTGTAAGGGTATTTTGAATTCTAGAAATACAACGACTACACATTATTTTTCTTAAACATCAAGTCTACTTTTATTTTGTCTAAGCTCTTGCCTAGCATCTTCATACGAGTATACTCTTGGAGTTGAGGCTAAAGCTCTGGGACTCGGTTGCAAGCATATTGGAACATCTAGATCTACACTCCTAACTCTTTACTGCACTTAATTTCTTTTATTTATTTATTTTCAATGAATAATTATTATTCCTAGTAAGTGAATCTAAAAAAAGAGTTAGATTTGGACGCCTGCTTTTGGCCTCATATAAACATATATGATAAAGTGAACAAGTAAAAATGAAAAATTATTGAAAAAACAAAACCAGAGATTGGCGGCAAAGGAGGAGGGATCTTGATTTTGGTAATCTCTTTTTGGACCGAGGAAGAACCTTCATTACCAATTTGCCACAATGAGAGTTTCCAGTTACTTTCTCTTTGCTTGTTTCTTTTTCTTAATAATGATTTTTTTTTAATAATTACTCCCTTAATTCATCTCGGCAAAGTTGAAATTTCGAGAGTCAAATAAGTTTTTCTTTGAATTGAAAGTTTTGCATATGTCTTTTAAATATATTAAGTGACGTTGTTATTGTGATTTTAAATACTTTTTACGTAGTTTTCAAATATATAAAGTTTATTTCAAAAAAACAAAAAAATTCTATGTCCGAATTCATGATCAATATTTAAAAATTTGAATCTCGAAATTCCAACTATATATGCCACATAAATTGGGAGAGAGGGAATATTCCTTCAGTTTTAACTTTCTATTAGCTTTACGTGCCAAAATCACATATCTAAAGAATTTAAATATGTTCAAATTGAATAACATGAAGATTAATACTGAAATAGTACACAATTTAGGGTGTGTTTGGTATGAAGGAAATTTTTTTCGGAAAATATTTTCTAATTTTCTTATGTTTAGTTGAGTACAATGTTTTCCAAATCAATTCATTTTCCTCAAATTTAAGGAAAATGATTTCCCTTCAAAAATTAAGGAAAACATTTTCCAAAACTTTCCTCCAACTTCAAATTACATATTTTTTGTTTAAAAAATAAATTCAAAGCTTATTTTAAAAAAAAAAAATTTCAACTTCAATTTTTTTTTTACCCTACCCTCACCCCGACTCCCCCCCCCCCCAAAAAAAAAACAAATAAAATAATTTAAAGTTTATTTTTGAAATTTTTTTCTAATTTCAATTTTTTATTTTCACCCCACTGCAACCCCTACCCTCGACCCCCCCCCCACCAGCCCCCCTACCACCCCCACCCCCATCCCTAAAATTAATAAATTTAAAGTTTATTTTTAAAATATATTTTCAATTTCAAAATTTATTTTTCACCCCCCACCCCACTCCTACCTGACCCCCTTGCCCCCTACCAGCCCCCCTCCCAAAAAAAAAAATATTAAAAAAAATTATAGTTTGTTTTTAAAATATACTTTCGATTTCAAAAATTTATTTTCCCCCCCACACCCTGACTCCCTCCCCCCAAAAAAAAATTTAAATTTGTTTTTAAAAAATATTTCCAATTTCCAATTTTTATTTTTTCACCCAACCCCACCAATACCAGCGACGCCTCCCCCCACTCTTTAGTAAAAATAAAAGATATTTTCTCAAAAATATTTTTTATTCATAAATCAAATACTAAAAAAAACTTTTTCGGAAAATATTTTCTACTCACCAACCAAACATGAGAAAATAAGTCAAAAATGTACTTGTTTTCCAAGAAAACATTTTCCTTTGTACCAAACACACCCTTTATGGAAAACAATAGTAATAAAGAAGAACATATTTAACTAAGCAAACTATTAAAGGAAAAACTAAAAATATATAGGGAGTAATATTTTATGTTAAAAGTAATTTGTCTAGTCAAAGCAATCCTCCAGATGTCAGTTTGCTATAAGGTAAGAAAAGCAAAAAAATAAAGTCAAATATAAATAATAGAGGTGAGATGCACGTAGAAATCTCCTCAAGGCGCCAATCATGTAATGAGAATTTATGGTAAGAAAACGTGGGGAGCTCAAACTAAGTTATTAGTCTACGAACGTGTGGGCTACCATCTTAATGATAATTAATTATAGAAACAAAATCCCATCTATATATATATATATATCTCCATGCACATATTTTATATATATCATCTTTAATTTGATTCTAATTCCCTATCTTAATTTTATAGTTGTAGAGAAAGAAGAAGAATGGGAATATCATCAAAGTTACAAGTTATTTCTGTGTTGTTAGTTGGCCTACTGGCTTTGGAGGCAGTGTCTTATAATTTTGACTATGGAAATGCCATGGACAAAACCTTGCTATTCTTTGAGGCACAAAGGTCTGGAAAATTGCCATCGAATCAACGTGTTAAATGGCGTGGCGATTCAGGCCTCAAGGATGGTTTTCTCCAAGGGGTAAGACTAATTCATATATTCTGATTTATAATATAATTAATTAAAATAATGGTTGATATATGCAGGTGAATTTGGTGGGAGGGTACTATGATGCAGGAGATCATGTAAAATTTGGATTGCCTATGGCATATAGTTTGACAATGCTAGGATGGAGTGTTGTTGACTACAGGAAGGAAATAGCAGACCTTAATCAGATGGGAAATACCTTGGCTGCTATTAAATGGGGTACTGATTACTTCATCAAAGCCCATACTCAGCCCAATGTCCTCTGGGCTCAGGTAATTCTTCTTCTCTACCCCCCAACTACTTTTAATTTTGTTGCAATAGTTTGGTCACCTGTCTCTTGAAAATGCCAACTTTTTTATATATCCATTGTTTTATCGAGTTCATAGTATACATCACTTGCAAGTTACCCCTTCATTCGATATCTTATCTGAGACAAGTTTACATATTCATTGATGGTACATGAACGATCTATTAGATCACAACTATAGGCTCATGTAACGTTTTGGGGAAATTGTATATTGACATTATTTGAAACTTTTGTAACTGATTTGAATATCCCAGATGCCTAGTAATATTTAATTACTTATCTTTCATATTTTTCATATATAATTACTTCTGTATTAGTTTACCATTCTAAAATAAATCATTACTTAAGCAAATAATAATAATATTATTTTCATAAAGCAATTAAACTATAGAGGAGTCACTATAAAATGTGCACTAATATAACTTTGAATTTGAAAGAAATTTGAAGGTAGTATGTTTAAAAATGAGAGAAATCCTCTGTTTATATAGCAAATAAAGGGTAGAATGAATATGTGCACTTATCACAAAAGTCACAATTCTTTGAAAAAGATGGAAAAAAGTCATAATCCTTGAAAAAGTTACAACCCTTCAATGTGAAAAATTGTCTGCTTGTAATATAATATAAATAACGAATTAAATATAAACATAAAATATAGAAGGTACACAAAATTGAGTGTTTTTAGCTTGGAGTATATTATAGTAATTTAACATTCATGTTGGGAAGTTTATGCAGTATAAAAAATAAATGTATTAGTTTGGTTGGTGAAAATTTCAGGTGGGAGATGGTGATTCTGATCACTATTGTTGGGAGAGAGCAGAAGATATGACAACCCCAAGAACTGCTTACAAGCTTGATCCTAGCCACCCTGGTTCTGACCTTGCTGGTGAAGCTGCTGCTGCTTTGGCTGCTGCCTCTCTTGCATTCAAGCCTTATGACTCTTCCTACTCTAATCTCCTTTTAGTCCATGCAAAACATGTACACCTTAGTATAAACAAAAACTGTGTGTGTTCAAAGGTCTTAATTTCACATTTAATTTATGAATATGTATAATTTTATCAAGAGTGTTCAATTGACCACCCTTTGCAGCTATGAGAATTTCTTATATTCTATATAGTTTTGCAAGACATAGTTTAACTGGGAATTCTTGAAATATTGCAGCTATTCTCATTTGCGGATACCTTCAGAGGTTTGTATGATGATTCCATTCCAAATGCTCAAGCATTCTACACATCATCTGGTTATTCGGTTAGTCATAATTTTCATTATCTGCTACTCCCACACAACTTCCTACCCCAAGTTCAACTTATAAATTTGCTCACATCAACTTTGTTGATCATGATGTATTAGGATGAGCTTCTATGGGCTGCTGCATGGCTCTATCGAGCAACTTATGATGAGTACTACTTAAAGTATGTGGTGGACAATGCGGTATCTTTGGGAGGAACTGGATGGGCAGTCAAGGAATTTTCCTGGGACAATAAGTATGCTCGTGTTCAAATTCTTCTGACCAAGGTAATTGCAATAGTTGGAGATCAATGTCCTAGTTTTAAAAAAGAAAAAACAATTACTTTTAGAATTAATTTGTTGCAATGTGGTTTAGCTAATCGGATAAGATCTTGCATTTTTTATGTGTAGATTCTCTTAGACGGAGCTGGTGGATCATACACTCCAACATTGAAACAGTATCAGGCTAAAGCAGATTACTTTACCTGTGCTTGTTTGCAGAAAAATGATGGATACAACGTAGCCCTAACTCCTGGTCAGTAAAGTTGGATAGAATATTTCTAAATTTCTGTGTCTATATATTGATTAGTTAGTAAACATTGTTTTTTTTCTCAATAATGTTTTTCAGGAGGCCTGATCTATGTTCGCAAATGGAATAATCTGCAATACGCTTCATCAGTTGCTTTCCTACTCGCCATGTACTCCGATTATCTTTCTGAGAAAAAAATTGTATTAACATGTCCTGAAGGTCAAGTTCAACCATCAGATGTCCTTTCATTTTCCAAATCACAGGTATGCGCATTTCAACACGCAGCCTGAAATATTACTTGAGCATAATTAAACTGAGTTCATTTTCACCTTCTACTACTTTTTATGAAAGTAGTAAGAAATTGTGATACTATTGAATATAGTAGATATTTTAGTTGATGGATTTCATTATTTTAACCGACTTCATGATATTGAATTCTTCAGGCTGACTACATTCTTGGTAAAAATCCCAAGGCCATTAGCTACTTAGTTGGTTATGGACAAAACTACCCAATCCACGTTCACCACAGAGGCGCCTCCATTGCCCCTATTTCAGTACTACATACTGCTGTTAGTTGTATAGAAGGATTTGAGACTTGGTATCGCCGCCCTCAGGCAAATCCCAATATTATCCACGGTGCCCTTTTGGGAGGTCCAAGCAAAACTGATGACTTCAGTGATGACAAGTCCAATTATGAACAAACTGAACCAACATTATCTGGTTCAGCTCCTCTTATAGGACTCTTCGTCAAGTTGCAGTCCCTCGCAGGCTATCCAGGTTAACTTTTAAATAAAAATTTCAATCTCTAATCAAGATTTTCAAGAGTGTCCTTTCATATAGTAAGTAAGTTTGTCTTTAAATTACAGGTTCTTATCATCATATATCACCAACACCATACCAGAAGCCTCCAGGTTGGTAATTATACTTTAAAGCATTAGAAAAGCCGAGACGAAGCTTGATTTTTGGTTCACTACTATTGAATACTTACCACAAGTAATGACATTTGTATTCTGCAGCTTCCTATCACCCACAGCCATCAACACCCTACCACAAGGCTCCAGGATCATCAAACTATAAAGCTCCAGGTTTGTACCATTAGCAATTTGACATTGCACTTTCATTTCTCTTCTTATACTTTTTCGTGTCACCCACCACACAGAAAAAGGAAAAAAACTGAACAAATGAGGAAAAGCAAGAACTATAAATCAGAGTACCAACCAAAATAAGATTAAAATCTTTATCATAGCAAGTTCTTTTCATTTTTGCAATGATACAATAATTAGAAAATTAAAAAATGACATTTCTTGCAGGTGCACCAGTGACATTCTTGCACTCCATAATTTCTACATGGACAACTGGTCCAACAACTTACTACAAGCACAGAGTGGTGGTGAAGAACACATCTCAAAAGCCAATCACAAATTTTAAGTTAATCATTGAAAACCTTTCAGGATCATTGTGGGGGCTTAGTCCATGCCCAGAGAAGAACACATATGAGCTTCCTCAATGGATTAAAATACTAAAACCTGGTTCAAAACTCACATTTATATATGTTCAAGGAGGTACCCAAGCCAAGGTTTCAATAAAGAGCTACCACTAATAGAGAGTTGACCAGTTATTGCCCAATTTTCCTGAGGCTATAATTCCTTACAAAGATATTTTTCTTTTCTTTTTCATGTTTGAACTATTGACATTTGTAACATGGCAATGAAGATGCTTTTTGCAACCATTGTAGTTTGTGAATTACTATTATTATTTTTTCTCTTCTCTTCAACTTGTAAGCAAGAAAATGCATTTACTTCATTTGCTCGCCATAATAAGATAAATCGGTAGCACCTAGAGCTTCAATACAACAACTCACCAAATCATTACATAATAATTACGACCTACCTTTGTAATATATTCAACACAAGGATTTTTATCATGGAAAAATCTTTCCTCAAGGAGTTAAAAAAAACTACTACCTACCTTTGTGAGATTTGCCTCAAATCTCCACTTAAAACTCGAGCAATAACCAAAGAGACTAACACCTTATTACCTTACCCTTCCTAGTACAACTGTCCCTTTCAAGATTCTACCATAATACCATAATCTCAAAAGCCTTTATCACTCTAGGAAGAAATACCAATTACAAAATGTTTAGTAAAGTAAATGGTTACAATATTTCAAATAGAGAATCAGTCAAAGAAATACAGAACTATGACACCCGCTTCCTTAGGAACATGTTCTCTTCGATGAATTTTACTCTTCACACATGAAAACTATGGCTAAGAATAAATCTTGATATGTGCGAACAGAATCCACCATTAATAGAATCAATGTGGCATATTATATAGGAGAGGTGATGTGTAATACCCCGTACTTTCGAGCTAAGATTTGAACCATCCGACTTCTCTGATCGGTGGTTATTAGGTTTTTGGAGGACCTATTTATGCTTGGAAGTATCATTTGTGTTTAAGTTAATTAAAGAATGGAGAGATCGAGGTCCAACTTCAAGCAAGTGTATCTCCCAATCTATGAAGAGTTAGAGACACATCTAACAAATTCCACCACAACCTCCTTAACAATTTATGTAAAATCAGAGAAGATGATATCGTACCCAATGTCTAATTCAGTTCAACGAACAAATTCAAGACCTAAAAATTAGTCCTTGACTCTAAGAACTTAGATGACCATAATGACAATATGAAGGGCCAACTAAAGGGGGATCAAACACTATCATACAAGGCATAGAGTAACATACCTACATTTCACTTTTCTCATTTTACACTTGTATCCTTATTAAAAAAAGTGACGTATTTCCCATTTTAGCGCTTCACTAAAGTTCCTAGCTTGTACCAC
The DNA here is from genome assembly GCA_029582245.1 of Solanum etuberosum. Lineage (NCBI taxonomy): Eukaryota > Viridiplantae > Streptophyta > Magnoliopsida > Solanales > Solanaceae > Solanum > Solanum etuberosum. Next base: position 21,057 of record JAJONR010001712.1, read on the forward strand.
CCTATCACCCATTTACTTGTAAACTTAGCTTAGTCATACATTCCAAGGAGGCTCTACTGTACAACGTGTAGTTGGTCATCTCTAATGCAAGTACTCAATCTTCTCCTTTTGCTTTAGTGTTCGCCATTTCAGTATTGTTCTTTAAATTCAGCCATTTAAATCTTAGAGCACATCTTAATATTCTAATATTAATTTAGATTTAGATATCTTAACTTTAATGAATTAAAACCAAATGAGGCCTTATAATGAGTTTAAAAATGGATCTGAATGATTAAGATATATAACAAAGTGTTGTGTCATTAAAATTATATATCCATTAAAGATTTACATAAACATGACATTCTCTACTAATCTATTGAGTTTCAATGCCAATTGTAACTACCCACAACCACCATCATCAGTCTTAACCTCATCCACCACCATTGATCACCAAAGTAGTTTTCATCATGACTATCCATCATTTATAATCATCTTCACCAACTACTATTACCATAACAATCAACAATCACAACATACAGTCACACCATGAATCACATTAGTATATATTGTCAACCACATCTATTAGTCTGCACCACCACCATTAGTTATCGCTATCATCCACCACGATTATGAGTTGCCATCGCTAACTGCCTCTATCAACCAACACAGTGAACTACTATTGCCATTCACAATCACTACTAGCTAACTACGTACCCACAATCTACCATAATTGACACCTATAATCACCACCACCATTCGTCAAGTAAGAATGAGATGAAATGCAATTCCCAAATGCACCAATATACTGTTAGTTGACTGATTCAAAAGTTTAATGTTGTTAGTGGCACTACTTTTAGGAGTCTTTTATGTTTCCAGTTAACTAGCTCTAGGAGTCCTAATTAATTGATGTTAGTTAGTTAGCAGGTCATGGGTTAGTGCTAAACTAGTGCCCTATTTTTTCTCTAGGTTTGTTTCTTTCCAAGTTCTATTTAAAGACTTGTAGCGTTGTCTTCAGAAGTCAGGGCCGTCTTAACCACTAGGTCACTAAAGCCGTCGCTTGGGGCCCCATATTTTTTGGGGCCCCCAATCTTTTAAAAAAAATACTTATACATATTATTTAAAAAAAAAATTTGTACTTAAGTTTTTTAAGAAAATGTAAGCAGTATAAAAATTAAAAAACAAAATGACATTAGTTTTTCCACTTTTCTAAGGGGATGGAACATTTTTTGGGAATAATTTCCTTAAGTGGGAAATTGTGTTTCCTTATTTATCTCCTAAAAAATTTACCCTATATTATTATTTACCTTATACTCATCTTTTTGTACTCTATTTTATTATTTTTATTCTCAATATTGAACTCTCTCCTACAATTTTTTTATTTACTGTTGCCGACAAGTTACAAAAGAACAAAATTTACTTTTGGTTGTCTTCTTCAAAATCTCAAGAAGTGCAACAAGCAATCATTAAATTGAAGGAACACAACTCCATTTCAATATTGTTATATCAACTTATCAAATTCGTGAGCCAGGTTTCTAACTTTATTTTATAGTTTTTCTTGAGAATTTGTTATTGTTGATATTCTTAGTTCATAGGTATATATATTCTTGTTTTAGTTATTATCAAGATAAATAAACCAAGTAGTAGATAATGATCTAATGGAAATACTCATTCAAATAAAAATACTTGATTCTTTTCCTAATGCATATATTGCTTATAAAATAATGTTAACAATTCATGTAATCGTTTCCTCAGTCGAAAGAAGTTTTTCGAAACTAAAATTGATAAAATCTTATCTAAGATCAACAACGTCTCAAGAGAGATTGGATGAATTAGCTATATTATCAATTGAAAAGGAATTACTAAAACAAATCGATTATAAAACAGTAATTAATAACTTCGCATCTAAACATGCTAGAAAAGTAGATTTTAAATAAAAGTATATATGATGATTTTTTTTTAAAAAAAAATTATAAAAAATATTAGGGCCCCTCTTTAAGGTTTGGCTTTAGGCCCCCAATCTTGTTGAGTCGGCACTGTCTGAAGTAATAGAAAAAGATCAAGTTTCTCTCTGTTAACATCTTATTCGAGTAGTCGTTCATATACACTCTCATGCGGTGGTATCTATTGATCTATGGGAGACTCGCGAGGTCCATATACTCAATCGGAACTAGTTTCAACCAGACCACATTAGGTACCAACTAATGTAAATTATAATATCATCACTCCATCTGGAACTAGATCTAACCATATATCCCATTGATAAGATATAGGCGGTATTTTCATGATTCCACTAAAAATAAACTCAATGGTCCAAAACACTCCTGAGCCCCTCGGACCCAGGTAAAATATCTAACAAGATATAAATCACCTTCTGAAACTAATGGAACTATCTAACTCCAAGCCTGTTTACTTTGCTCAAACTTCATGTTTCCAAACTTTGATCTAAGAATTTCTTCTCTGAAACACACTCGATTGCCTCGGGATCCATGTCACTCATCCCCAGGAGTCATAAAACACAAATTAGACAATGAGAAAGGTCGTTTATTCGTCATTTTTAATGTGTTGTGTCTTTATATGATTATATATGGTTCTGAGTTATTTGTTTGAGATATTCACATATTTTCACCTGAGTATATATGCCATGTCTAACAATTTAACTATTTCCACAAATGTAACGATTATATGGTATCATGTGTAATGTAGTCCAAATGCTAATCATGTGACTCTGATTGTGACTAACATGTTCCTTGTGCATGTGTTGAGACTTGAATTTGTTATGCCTACAAGGTCGGCTTTATGTTGTGGACGACCTTGTTGGTTGTTTTAATAAAGAAATTAAGAAAAAAACAGAGAAAGACATTGAGAGAAAAAAATATTGCAGTATTATCAAAGGAAATTATTTTATTAATAATCCAGAGACTTGCATTTATAGATATAATTTTTAACTAAAAATAGAAAAATACGTTACTAACTTATAGGTTTAATTCAAATAACAAATAAAAAGAACTAACTCCTAAATATAAGTCAAATAAGACTCTAATAACATAATTTAAAAACCCTAAAAGTAGCTAACTATTTTATTTCTGCAATATCCTAAGACATATTCTCAACACTCCTCCTTGGATCAGGAATTGTAGATTGCAGTCTCATCTGAAATTGACCTTGTGAACAAATCTGCCAATTCATCCTTTGTCTTGCAAGGCTTGTGTGTATCTTTTGTTGGATTAAATGAGAAGCTCTTATCTCTCATTTCAACTTGTAAAATCTCTTGCTTAGTGGAATCAAAGATTTGACAATATTTGTCTCCAAATAATAATTTAAATCCTTTTCTATTAACTGACCAACGCTAAACAAACTTTTATTAATATCAGGCACATAAAGAACATCTGAAATTATTTTTGTACCTGAATTTGTTTTAATTGAAACAGACCATTTTCCCTTTGCAGGAATACAATCACCGTTCTCAATTATAACTTTCTTATTTTCCATAGAAATGAACTCTTTGAAAAGATTTCTTTCATATGTCATGTGGTTTGTACAACCACTATCAATCATCCAAAAATATGATTTTTTGGTTGAAAAATAAGTTGCCACAAATAAATGGTCTTCTTCTTCAGTAGTGACTTGGGCAACTGTTTCATCTTTTTAAAATTTGCTTCTGCAAATCACAACTTCATGACCAAGTTGTTTGCAGATCTTGCACTGTGCATCTGGTCTTTTCCAACATTTATATGGAGGATGTCCATTTTTTCTACAATTCTGACAAGGTGGGTAATTTTTTCAAAAATTTACCCTTGCTTTGAGTTTTGTGGCTGGCTACTAATGCTCATTCAACCATGCCATCTTGCCTCATAAGTCTCCTTTGTTCCTGAGCCTGCAAAGAATTTAACAATTCTGTTAAGGTAATTTTGGACAGATCTTGTGTGTTTTCCAAGGTAGTTATACATGCTTCATATCTTTCGGGCACTATAACAAGAACTTTTTCAACAATCATTGTATCTTTAAATTCAGTGACTAGTAATATTACCTCGTTGACAATACCAAGCAATATGTTAGAGTATTCCTTGACTGTTTCAGACTCTTTCATTCTCTGCAATTTGAATTCCCTCATTAAATTTAATACCTTCATTCCTCGTATTCTTTAATCTCCAGCATATTCTTTCTTCAGATAATTCCAAATTTCTTTTGGTGATATGAGAGTCGTGATTTTAGTGAAAAAAGTTGTCGAAACAGCAGCAAACAAAGTTGCTTTTGCCTTTGACTTAATGGTTTTCTTTTCCTTGTGACTCTTTATTTGGGCCACAGTGGGATTATTTGGCTGCGGATTAATTTCATAATCCTCTTCCACGGCTTTCCAAAGATCAAGAGCCTCCAAGTAGGTTTCCATTCTTACAGCCCATAGTTGATAATTCTCACCATAAAATATAGGAGGAACCATTTGTGAAAAATTATTTTCGAAATCTATTTTTCTACTCACGGGTCCCTCAAGAAGAAGGCTCTGATACCATTGTTAGTTTTTTTTAATAAAAAAATTAAGAAAATAACAGAGAAAGACTTTGAGAGAAAAAATACTGCAGTATTATCAAAGGGAATTATTTTATTAATAATCTAGAGACTTGCATTTATAGATATAATTCCTAATTAAAAATAAAAAAATATGTTACTAACTTATCAGTTTAATTCAAATAACAAATAAAAAGAACTAACTCCTAAATATAAGTCAAATAGGACTCTAATAACATAATTTAAAAAGCCTAAAAATAGCTAACTGTTTTATTTCTGGAATATCCTGAGACATATTCTAAACAGACCTCATGTGTAATAAGCCTCCATTGGACCTTAAGATTGAATACATATGCAAATGTTATCTTTAAGGAGCTAACAAATGTATATGAATCAAAGTGCTTAATGTACCATGATCTGAGTGCCATAACAAATTGTTATCTTCTGTATTCATCAAATTAGCAAATCAGAAATAATAAAAGATGAAAAGAAAAAGAAAAGAACTATCCGAGTCCATAGAACCCATTGCGTGTCTTTAAGAAATTTAATCCCCTCAAGTACCCAAAGTTGTAGATTAATTCTTCCCAAGATAAAATGGATTAATCATTAAAGAAGTAGCGGTACCTCAAACTTTGATAATTTCAACAAACTCAAAAGTAAAGCAACGAGATCATACACACAGACACAATCGAATAATTTTTTTATAAGATATGTATGTTGAAGAAGGTAAGAATTTGATATAGAAAAATGAGAAAAAGCCTCTCTATTTATATCCAACAAAGGGTAGTATGAAATGTGTTAATTATGCCTTATCGGAAAGGTGACAACTATTTGGAAAGGGACAACCTTTCAGAAAGGTCACAACCCTTTGGAAAAAACACAACCTTTCAAATGGTCACAACCCTATAGAAAAGGCACAACCTTTCGACAATGTCACAACCCTTCAGGAGAGTCGTAACCCTTTATTTCCTATACACACCTTTAAATCCCAAAAATCCCCCACATGAATAGAGAATGGTTATTATTAAAACATATGCATGAAAAACTGTGTGATTCGTAAGTAAGGATTGATTGCATCTAGATAAGTGGGTTTCCTTTGAACTTTCCATAGTGAACATATATCGGATATACTCGATCAATCGGTAGATTTGATATCTTTAAACCGTCGAGCTTTGGTGTATACCTAGACATCATAAGTCACACAATCAACCTTTGAACTATTTTTGTTCTCATTGTTTTGTTCGTTTCAGCTATGAACACGTGTTGGTTTATAAGTGCGTAGAGAACTGGCCTTACCGGATTCTCCTTTGAAGCGACTTACACTTCATACTTACATAGGTGATTTCTAAATGTGTTATTTCGTAGATACACCACTTCACACCATTTGATTTCTAAATGGATTTTTGGTGAGAAGGTAGGGACAATTTGGTTCAAGAAGCTATCTTTTGGTTTTTTTTCCCCAACAAATAGGTTATGCTCAAATGGATGCACACCCTTTGTCACACCCCGAGGCTACCCCCTGGACGTTAACACGGGACCTAGGATCACGAGTGACCCCAAGCTAACCCTGAGCTGGCATATCATAAGCATACTAAAAGATTACAGAATAAAATATACTATGTGGAAGCTTAAACCATAATTAACTGAAAGATGGGGAATACCCAATACTAATCTTATTATATAAAAGACTATGAGTTTAATAACAACTGGAAGATCAAACTCAAAACTAAAGCTGAATCTAATACTATGTCTGAAATAAGCCTCTAACTAACGAGAGATGCTGGGACATGCCCCCAGCTAACTCTAGCAAATACTGAAAACTGAAATGAAAAGACTAAATATAGAAACATTTCTATTGTCCTCAAAATATGAGGACTCACCACTAAAGCTATTGAAATGGAGATCGGGAGCGATCTATGCGTGATCTGAATGCTGAGGACCTGAACCTACATCACGAGAAGATGTAGTGCAGAGTATGCGTCAGTACTTGAAATGTGCTGAGCATGCAGGATAGGATAAAGCTGAACAACATATACATAACTGAATAAAGCATACTAATCAATGCTATAATCTGAACATGATGGAAATATTAAAGTATATTGAATACTGAGCTAATTGAATGCAATGACCAGGTACATAACATGTTGAAACTGAATACTGAATACTGAAAATGTAACTAGTAACCTGGTCAATACACTAGAATCTGACTGTGGAGCTACTATTTACTGACAGAAAACCACATGAGATAAATGTGGAGTCCGATGTATATTCCCCATCGAGAAGACCCAATATACCTTGCCAATATAGAGGCATGACTGGTGTGATCACTAAATGTAATGCCCACAGAGGGGACTTATAAACCTACGGGGGCACGTAGTTCTGGGACTATGAGGGTGACTGACCCTAGTCCAACTCGGTGTTAAGCCTACTCCCAATTGGAATGTGTATAAACAACATAACTGAAATTACTAGATAGCTCAATGTTCTGACATGCAAAATCTGAAAATGCAACATTTAACTACTAAGAATGAAACATTCGTAACTGGAGCATGTATATCTGTATAAACTAGCCTAGCAAGTGTAATTCATGAACTAAACGAATCAACACATCTAGGGTTCTGAATTTCATGCAAGTACTAAGCAACAATGTTATGAAGTCATGCTAATTTGATTTGGAGTATTCTAACAATTAAAAACCCAACAATTTCTACATTCAAGAAAACCCTAGGTCTAAGCAATATTTAGGGAATCAAGATTCTGACTGAAATCTAGGGACCTAATGGGTGAAAGGAACCCACTAGTGAAATCCCACATACCTGGTGACGAATTTCACGGAGAAATCTTTCGATTTCATGGTTGGAACAGATGAAACCTTGCTGAGTTCTTGGACTAGGTTTGCTCGACGGCTTTCTCCTCTTTTCATTCTAATTGGATGAATTTTGGAGAATGAGTTGACTAGGGTAAGTTCTAATTAAGTTACTAGGCTAAAACTGACCAAAACTACGTAGTTTAGGGGTCCAACGCATAGGGAAAAGACCAAATGACCCCTGACTTAAAAGTTGTTGGGGCCAACTGAAGGACTGACCGACGGACCATGGACGGACCGACGGTCCGTTCTGGTCGGTCGTCGTTCGGCATCCGAGAGATGGAGCTTGAGGGTTTGACCCACGTCCCTGGACCACAAACCGTGGCCTGACCTACGGTTCGTAGGTCCTGGCGTGGGCTGACCCTTAGTGGGATTTTCTGGACTTTTCTGGGAGGGGCAGCAGGTGGCCATCCATGGACCCCCACCTACGGTCCGTGGGTGGTGCCCGTCGGTGGCACCTGCAACTTCTGAAATCTGCATTCTAGTCTGTCTAGGATACGGGGTGTTACATTATCTCCCCCTTGGGAATATTCGTCCTCTAATGAAGACTAAACTAGCTGACTATGGAGGGAAAAAGCTGCAAACTCTACCACTAATTACTAGAAACTGGTTTCTGATTGAACTAAGTTCCAAGAACATGCAAATACGCTGAAAATGCAATTATAGCTAAAGGAACATGATACTAAGACTGAATCTACGCATGAATGACTGAAAAACTGGAGAGGAACTATTACCTCAAGCTGGAATGGAATCGAAAGGAAAGAGATGAGAATACTTGGCCTTCATGGCTGCTTCTGCTTCCCAAGTAGCTCCCTCTAGAGACTGACTCCTACAATAAACCTTCACTGAAGCGACTTCTTTGTTTCTCAACCTTCAAACCTGACGATCAAGAATTTCAACTGGCTCCTCTTCATAAGTGAGACTATATATCCTGCACAGCCACACTCTCTAGTGGCACTATAGATGCTGGATCACCCACACACTTCTTCAACAAGGAAATGTGAAAGACTGGATGGACTGCTGATAGTTCTACTGGCAACTCTAACTCATAAGCCACTTTACCAACCCTTTTCAAGATCTTGTAAGGGCCTACATATCTAGGATTGAGCTTCCCTTTCTTGCCAAACCTCATCACCCCCTTCATAGGTGACACTTTCAGGAAAACCCAATCATCAATTTGGAACTCCAAGTCCCTTCTCCTTACATCTGCATAGGACTTCTGGTGACTCTGGGCTGTCTTAAGTCTATCTCTGATGAGCTGAACTTTCTCCATAGCCTCATGAACCGAATCTGGCCCTATCAAGGCTGGTTCACCTACCTCAAACCAACCAACTGGAAATCTACATCTACGCCCATAAAGTGCCTTATAAGGGGCCATCTGAATACTGGAATGGTAGCTATTTTTGTAGGCGAACTCTATAAGAGGAAGGTGATCATCCCAACTACCCCTGAAGTCGATCACACAAGCCCTCAGCATGTCCTCTAAAGTCTGAATGGTACGCTCTTCCTGTCCATCCGTCTATGGATAAAATGTTGTGCTAAGATTAACCAGGGTACCAAGACCTTTCTGAAACGACTTTCAGAAATGAGAGGTAAACTGAGAACCTCTATCTGAGATGATAGACAAAGAAACCCCATGCAACCTGACTATCTCATTAATGTAAAGCTTGGTGTAGTCCTCCGCCGAATCTGTAGTCTTGACAGCCAAAAAGTGAGCAGACTTAGTAACTCTGTCAACTATCAGCCAAATGGAGTCATGCTGTCTGCGAGTACAAGGTAAACCTGTAATGAAGTCCATGTTGATCACTTCCCACTTCCAAGTAGGAATGTTAATCTCTTGAGTCATACCTCCTGGTTTCTGATGTTCTACTTTCACTTGCTGACAATTGGGGTACTTAGCCACAAAATCGGCTATATCCCTCTTCATGCCATTCCACCAAAAGACTTCCCACAGATCACGGTACATCTTAGGGGCACCTGGATGAATAGAATACCTGGAATTATGGGCTTCTGTAAGGATCTGCTGTCTCAACTCACCCATCTTAGGAACACATAAACGACCATGATAGCGAAGCACACCATCTCCCCCTTGGGAGAAAACCTCAACTCTCTGCTGATGAACTGCACCATTTAGTTTAAGTAATATCGGATCATTGTCTTGCTTTTCCTTAACCTCCGCTACCAATGAAGATTCTGAGCCATTCTGAACTGTTACACCATCATCTGATATGCTCATAAGGTGAACTCTCAAGCGAGCAAGCCTGTGAACATCCTTTACTAGTTCTTTTCTTTCTTCATCAACATGTGCTACACTACCCATAGATAGTGTGCTAAGAGCATCCGCTACAACATTGGCCTTACCAGGATGGTAAAACACATTCATGCCATAGTCCTTGAGGAATTCCAGTCATCTCCTCTGACGAAGATTCAACTCTTGCTGGGTGAACACATACTGGAGGCTCTTATGGTCTGTGAACACATCTACGTGAACACCATACAAGTAATGTCTCCAAATCTTAAGGGCAAACATCACTGCTGCAAGCTCGGGGTCATGACTCGGATAATTCTTCTCATGCACCTTAAGCTGTCTAGAAACATAAGCTATAAACTTACCTCGCTGCATCAACACACAACCTAGGCCGACTCTGGATGCATCACAATAGATAACATAACCGTCTGAACCCTCTGGTAAAGTCAAAACAGGAGCTGTAGTCAACCTATTTTCAGTTCTGCGAAGCTCTTCTCACACCCATCTGACCACTGGAACTTGACCTTCTTCTGAGTCAACTTAGTCAATGGAGAAGCTATGGATGAAAATTCTTCCACAAACCTTCTGTAGTAACCAGCCAAACCAAAGAAACTTCTGCTATCTGTAGGATAGGTGGGTCTGGGCCATTGTTTCACTACTTCAATCTTCTAAGAATCTACTCTGATCCCTTCGCTAGACACTATATGACCAAGGAAAGCAACAGATTGCAACCAAAACTCACATTTGCTAAACTTAGCGAATAACTGGCGATCTTTGAGAGTTTGAAGGACAACCCTCAAATGAGTCGGATTTTCTTCCTCATTCCTAGAGTAAATGAGAATATCATCAATAAAGACGATAACGAACAAGTCCAAATACTGCTTGAATACCCTGTTCATTAAATCCATGAAAGTTGTAGGAGCATTGGTTAGTCCAAATGACAGAACTACAAATTCATAATGACCATACCGAGTTTTAAAGGCTGTTTTTGAGATGTCACTATCTCTGACTCTGAGGTGATGATAACCGAATCTGAGGTTTATTTTTGAAAAATGACAAGCACCCTGAAGTTGGTCGAACAAGTCATCAATCCTGGGGATAGGGTACTTATTCTTGATTATGACTTTGTTCAACTGCCGATAGTCAATGCACATCCTGAGAGAACCATCTTTCTTTTTTACGAATAATACTGAAGCACCCCATGGCGAAATTCTAGGTCTGATGAAGCCTTTATCTAGAAGATCTTTCAACTACTCTTTCAATTCCTTAAGCTCAGCTGGAGCCATTCTATAAGGAGGAATAGAAATAGGCTAGGTATCTGGAAGGAGATCAATTCCAAAGTCGATTTCCATTTTGGGAGGAACTCCAGGAAGATCTTCTGGAAACACTTCTGGAAACTCACTGACTACAGGAACAGAATCAAGAGTTGGGGTTTCAGAGTTAGAATCCTTAACCCGAACTAAATGATAGATATACCCCTTGGAAATCATCTTTCTGGCCTTAAGGTAAGAAATGAATCGACCCATAGGCACTAAGCTACTACCCTTCCATTCAAAGACTGGTTCACTAGGAAACTGAAAACGAACGATCCTAGTTCTACAATCAACTGATGCATAACAGGAATGTAACCAATCCATGCCTAGAATGACATCAAAGTCTACGATTTCTAACTCTACAAGATCTGCTGAGGTGACTTTCTGAGAGACTGTGATAGGGCAATTTTTGTACAACCGTTTAGCTATAATTGGGTCACCTACTGAAGTAGAGACTAAGAAGGGTTCTGAAAGAGTTTCCGGGCTGACACAAAAATTCACTGCTATATAGGGAGTTACAAATGAAAGAGTAGCCCCTGGATCTAACAAAGAATAAACATCTAAGTGAAAGACTCGTAACGTACCAATGACCACATCAGGAGAATCTTCATGGTCCTGGCGAGCCTGAAGAGCATACAACCTGTTCTGGCGCTGACTGCCACCTGTATTAGATGAAGTACCCTGCTGAATTGGGTGACCTGCTGGTGCTGCTGGAGTTGTAGACTGAGCCCTGCTATTGTTACCTCCTTGCCCCTGTTTGGCAGAAGGGCAATCCCTCAACCTATGGCCAGACTGACCACATCCAAAACACCCTTCTTTCCCTGTAAGACACTCGCTCGGATGGTTCTTACCACATTTTGGACAAGTTGGGTAGGTTCTGCTACCTGAAACACTCCCCTAAGACTTAGAGCGTGGTGCCCTACTTTTCTGATCTTGTCTAAACCTGGGAGATGGAGCACTAATTGTTGAAGGTGCTGGAGCCGAAGACTTCTGCTGAAACTGTGAGTGATTTACGCCACCCGATTTCTGCTGAGAGTACTCATAGTTACCTGTCCTAGCCTTCTTGTGGTCCTTAGTCATTTACCTAAGCTTATCTCCCTCAACCTGCTGAGCAAGAGTCATGAGCCTAGAGATATTCATCTCATCTAACAACATAGCATTCCTGCACTCTGTCTTTACTAAGTCGGACACACCATACAAAAACATAGAGATATGCGCCCTCAAATCAGCAACCATAAGGGGAGCATACCTGGAGAGCTGGGTGAACTTGAGTCCATACTCTTGGACTGACATTGCACCTTTCCTCAAATTCATGAATTCCTGTGCCTTAGCCTCCCTCAACTCTCTTGGAAGGAACCTGTCCAGAAAAGCTTCGGTAAAGCATTCCCAAGTCACAGAAGCTGCATCAGTACCCCTTTTTTCCTTCCATTGAGTAAACCATATGTGAGCTACATCCTTGAGCTGGTAGGATGCCAACTCTACCCTATCATTTCCAGTCACTTGCATCACTCCAAATATTTTCTTGTCCTCATCAATGAAGTTCTGGGGATCTTCTCCAACATGCGATCCTAGAAACTCTGGTGGATTCATCCTAATGAAATCACGAACCTTGGCTATAGCTGGCCCATTATTAGCATTGGGAGGAACTGGGCCTGCTGATTGTTCTGGTTAGTCACACTCTGAGCCAAAAGCTAAATCGCATTACGAAACTCTGCATTCGAAACCTCTTGATCTGGGACTGGAGGAGCTGTGTTAGCATTCCTGGCATTAGCTCTACGAGGAGGCATGATCTGAAATGCATAACGATGAGTTAGAAGGTAGATCATACCCATGCATGATAAGAATAGCAAAGAAAGTGAAGTGTTTTTTTCTTCTAAAACACTTTGTAGCCTCCCTCTCATTAGATGTGGTGCACTTCACACCCATGAAAAGGACTCTACTTAGTGCGACTTCTCAGACATCATAGGACACTTAAACCTAAGGCTTTGATACCAAGTTTGTACACCCCGAGGCTACCCCCTAGACGTTAACACGGGACCTAGGATCATGAGTGACCCCAAGCTAACTCTGAGCTGGCATATCATAAGCATACTAAAAGATTACTGAATAAAATATACTATGCGGAAGCTTAAAACCATAATTAACTAATAGATGGGGAATACCCAATACTAATCTGATTATGTAAAAGACTGAGTTTAATAACATCTGGAAGATCAAACTCAAAACTAAAGCTGAATCTAATACTATGTCTGAAATAAGCCTCTAACTGACTAGAGATGCTGGGACATGCCCCCAGCTAACTCTAGTAAATACTGAAAACTGAAATGAAAAGACTAAATATAGAAACATGTCTATTGTCCTCGAAATATGAGGACCCACCACTGAAGCTGCTGAATTAGAGATCGAGAGCCGATCTATGCGTGATCTGAATGCTGAGGACCTGAACCTATATCACGAGAAGATGTAACGCAGAGTATGTGTCAGTACTTGAAAGGTACTGAACATGCATGATAAGATAAAACGGAACAACATATACATAACTGAATAAAGCATACTAATCAATGTTATAATCTGAACATGATGGAAATATTGAAATATACTGAATACTGAGCTAATTGAATGCAATGAACAGGTACATAACATGGTGAAATTGAATACTGAAAATGTAACTAGTAACCTGGTCAATACCCTAGAATCTGAATATGGGAGCTACTATTTACCGACATAAAACCACATGAGCTAAATGTGGAGTCCGATGTATACGCCCCATCGAGAGGACCCAATATACCTTGCCAAAGGTATAAAGCCATGACTGGTGTGATCACTAAATGTAATGCCCACAGAGGGGACTTATAAACCTATGGGGGCACGTAATTCTGGGACTATGAGGGTGACTGACCCTAGTCCAACTCGGTGTTAAGCTTACTCCAAATTGGAATGTGTATAAACAACATAACTGAAATTATTGGATAGCTCAATGTTCTGACATGCAAAATCTGAGAATGCAACATTTAACTACTGACAATGAAACATTCGTAACTGGAGCATGTATATCTGTATAAACTGGCCTAGCAAGTGTAATTCATGAACTAAACGAATCAACACATCTAGGGTTCTAAATTTCATGCAAGAACTAAGCAACAATGCTACGAAATCATGCAAATTTGATTTGGAGTATTCTAACAGCTAAAAACCCAACAATTTCTACATTCAAAAAAACCCTAGGTCTAAGAAATATTTAGGAAATCAAGATTTTAACTGAAATCTAGGGACCTAATGGGTGAAAGGAACCCACTAGTGAAATTCCACATACCTAGTGACGAATTTCATGGAGAAATCTTTCAATTTCGGGGTTGGAACAGAAGAAACCTTGCTGCGTGCTTGTACTAGGGCTGCTCGACTACTTTCTCCTCTTTTCGTTCTAATTGGATCAATTTTGAAGAATGAGTTGACTAGGGTAAGTTCTAATTAAGTTACTAGGCTAAAACTGACCAAAACTACGTAGTTTTGGGACTGACCACCAGACCGTGGATGGATCGACGGACCGTGGATGAACCAACGGTTCATTCTGGTCGGCCTTCGTTCGGCATTTGGGAGCTGGAACTTGAGGGTCTGACCCACGGCCCTGGACCACAGACTGTGGCCTGACCTACGATCCGTAGGTCTTGGTGTGGGCTGACCCTAAGCGGGATTTTCTGGACTTTTCTGGGAGAGGCTGCAGGTGGCCATCCACGGACCCCCACCTATGGTCCGTGGGTGGTGCCCGTCGGTGGCACTTGCAACTTTTGAAATCTGCATTCTGTTCTGTCTAGGATATGGGGTGTTACACCCTTACAAGGTAGTCACAGAGGATTATTGTCAATTGAGTTCCCTCTTCGAATTTTCGCCCAAGATCATGTCTCACAATCATTAAGATTCACACAATTGGACTAAAAAGGCAAATTCTAGGACTCCATATACATGCTTTCAAGTAAAACCTCACCACACATGGCACTTCAAAATACACTCATTTAGCATATCCCAAAAAGATCAAAAGCATATGTGCAATGTTCATTACAAGGTTCACATAAATAAGTAGCTAGTCAACAAAAGATTGAAAGAGATAGCTCAAAAGTGCTACCATATCGATTTCATTCTCGCCACACCAACACTCTACACTTATACTCATCATGAGTACTATTTAAGACACCTCTATTGAACACAATTGATCCTCAAATTGTTATCAATGAAAACTTCAAGCATTTCACAATTTTAACTCATGGGGGTTGCAAAATCAAGAGAGAATGAAATATAAACAAGAGACACTTTTATAAAAAGAGAACTATAATATAAGCAAAAGTAAAGTACTACAATTATTCAAAACTCAAAATAAAAAAATACAATAAAAAAGGGGAATATTTTCTCAAAGGCCCTTACCCCACCAAAAAAGTAAACGTAGTGTCCTCAATGCAATGTAAACAAAGTACGGGACACAAAGATAAAAGGGTCCCCTGATAGACTATGCTTGTGGAGCACTCTCATCTGGAGTCTTAGGTGGGGAAGCCTTAAGAGGGGCATCGATACGCGGTAACAAGATCAGTGGAGGCGGCAGGAAAGGCTCAACTGGGGCATCAATGCCCGTCTCAGCAGTCGAAGGGATCGGATGGGGGAGTCTAAAGTGAATCTAATAGTACCAACCACTGAAGTCTCCCAAAGGGATCGCTCTAAGGTCTCCTGAAGAATGATTTCCTCGGTCTCCTAAACTCGGTCAAGGTGTGAGCAATCCTGTGCTCCCCGCTTCTCAACTACTCTTTGTCCGTCTCCTCCACCAACTCATCCTTGGCCCTCTTACTATAATCATCCACAACATCAACACTCACAGCAATCGCAGGCTGCTCACTAGGAAGAGCTCAGAACTTGGCATCTCAGGCATGGAGGCAGGTGCATTTGGTAGGGGAAATCACCCCAAAGCATGGATATGTCCATAAAATTCAACTGGACCACCTCCGCTCGCTAGGTAGCAAGCTCATCCCTCATGATCTCTAGTGCACCAAAGCTACCCTCAGCCTTCTTTTGGGCCTCTGAAAATCACATATGTAAGTGTGAAGTGTAAGTCGCTTCAAAGGAGAATCCGTAGATACACCACTTAACACCATTTGATTTCTGAATGGATTTTTGGTGAGAAGGTAGGGAAAATTTGGTTCAAGAAGTTTTCTTTTGGTTTTTTCCTACAAATAGGTTAGGCTCAAATGGTGCAAATGGATGCACACCCTCAAAAGGTAGTCATAAAGGATTATGGACAATTGAGTTCACTCTTCAAATTTTTGCCCATGATTATGTCTCACAATCACCAAGATTCAAACAATTGGACTAAAAAGGCAAATTCTAGGACTCCAGATACATGCTTTCAAGTAAAACCTCACCACACATGGCACTTCAAAATACACTCATTTAGTATATCCCGAAAAGATCAATGCCATATGTGCAATGTTCATTACAAGGCTCACATAAAAAATCATCTAGTCAACAAAAGACTGAAAGAGATAGCTCAAAAGTGCAACCTATCAATTTCATTCTCTCCACACCAACACTCTACACTATACTCATCATGAGTACTATTCAAGACACCTATATTGAACACAATCGATCCTGAAATTGTTATCAATGAAAACTTCAAGCATTTCACAATTTTAAACTTATGGGGGGTTGCAAAATCAAGAGAGAATGAAATATGAACAAGAGACACACATTTATAAAAAGAGCACTATAATACAAACAAAAGTGAAGTACTATAATTATTCAAAACTCAAATGACAAAATACAATAAAAAGGGGGAATATTTTCCCAAAGGCCCTTACCCCACCAAAAAAGTAATCACAGTGTCCTCAATGCAATGTAAACAAAAGTACGGGATATAGAGATAAAAGGGTCCCCCTGACAGGCTATGCTTGTGGAGCACTCTTATCTGGAGTCTTAGGTGGGTAAGCCTCAACAGGGGCATCAATACCCGGTAACAAGATCAGTAGAGGCGGCAGGGAAGGCTCAACTAGGGCATCAATGCCCGTCTCAGCAGTCGGAGGGATGGGGGAGTCTAAAGTGAATCTAATAGTGCCAACCGCTGAAGTCTCCCAAAGGGATCGCTCCAAGGTCGCCTGAAGAATGATAAGACAAGTTAAAATAATGACTATTCCGTTGGATTTATGCTTAGCACCGAAAGGATATCAATATGGAAGCTCTCCCATAGCTTGAGGCCAGATTTCTAGTAGCAATATCATTATCCCATACATATCTTCCCCAATAGGATGATTGTCTTAGATAGACATTAGCTAGTAGATCTACCTAAGCTAGAAGTTCATGGTCTTACATTTGAAAGTAGGACGCCTCTTTTCGGTGTGGGGTAGACAATGGATTCCATGTTAATAGCTCACATGGTCTTAATGTCGGTTAAAGGTAAATCTCCTACAAGAATGAACTAAGGTTACTTCTAGAAGTATTTCGCGAAAGTTTTAAAGATGTTAGCTTACATTAACCATGTTTTATGATTATTGTTTTCTAACCCTTTTATTTCATGATTTAGATTGGTCATTGCATGTCACGAAAAGGTCCTTTTAGCATGATTTCATACTTTTATGCATTGCTATCGTAGTTGGTATATTTTTGTACTAACGCATACTCTTGCCTACATTCTTCTAAAAATGTAGGGTATGGCGCTCTAATTTCTCATCTCCGTGGCTAGGGATCAGTTAGTAGATATTGAAGATTGGTGAGTCCTCATGTTCCGAGGTCCGAGCCTTTATTTCATATTGTCTTTACTTTTCAGTTTTGTATGTGATGTACGAGTTACTTCTAGATCACTCTTGATGTACTAGATGTCATTGAGACTATGTTAGTCTTCCGCTATATTTTATATACTCTTATGTTTTGAAATTGTCTTTTAAAATCTCTTCATTTTCTATTATCTTGTATGATGTATGCTAAGTGGCTTGTATGGGGCCTCTCGGGGTCTTATATGCCATGTTACGCCTAGGGTATACTTTGGGTCGCGAAAGTTTAGCATACCCGACTTAGTTTACCTTCTTCAATAAAAATTCTTAAGGAGAGTAATCTCAAGTTTGGCGATGAATTACACGGTTCAAAGAATTACAATTTCTAATGGCAAACAATATCTTGTCCACCTAACTCGCTAAATAATTTCATGATTGCTACAGGCATAGTCGCTAAGTTGAACTCTTTCCGTGATTCACCGACCCAGTCGGTGATCTTCAGGTGCATCTCACCTAAATGGAAACTCTACCAGACTTCATCTAATAGGGAGACACTCCGCCTATTCTTATTTATTTTTAATGTTTGCATTGAGGACACTGTATTTTTCTTTTTTGTGGGTTGAGGGTCACTTGTAGTGCCTACCCCTGACTTTTTGTTTACATGTGGGTGGTATTGGTTTCATTTTTGTCTCCCTATAAATTGCCCCTTGAGTCTTGGAGTAGTGATGTTGATTGTTGTTGCTTATGAGTTCATTGTGGATATTTGAGGATCGATTTTGTCCAATATAGATGTCTTGGATAAAGCTCTTGATGCAAAATATGTTTTGTGTTGATGCAGAAAAAGGAAATCAATGTTTCTTTAATTTTGGAGGATCTTTTAGATTCTTGTGTTGACTAGCTACATATTGATGTGAGCCTTACAATGAACATCACACGCAAGCTTCTTAATTTTGAAGAGCTGTCTAAAATGTTTGTGTTTGAAGTGCCACCTATGGTGATGTATTACTTGAAAACATGCTTGTTGATTTGTAGAATTTGCCTTATTAGTCATATTGTTTAGCCTTGGTGAAGGCAGAGATGATCTTGGGCACAATTTTTTAGAGGGAATCCAAATCTTTATACCTTTTGTGACTACCTTGTGAGGGTGTGCAACCATCTTGGTACTATTTGGGCCTATACCTTTTTTTGTCAACCTCATTGAAACCTCTTGAACCAAACATGTCCTTAACTTCTCACCCATAAATCCTTTTGTAAGCATTTGTTTTTTTGAATAGCCAACTTATCCAAAAGCCTAAGTTGGGAGTGTGGAAAAGAAGGAGTAAAGAAAGCCAAATTAAAAAGAATAAGGAACCTTGAAATTTAGAGAGAAAAGAAGGAACCCCTCCTTATATATATATACATGTACAAGTTTCACGGTACGTGCGTTGCACATGTGTATCATATTGTATATTATACGATGTTGTAAAATAATATTAATATTACTAAATTAAAGTTTTTTAGTAAATAATTATAAATCGAAAGAACAGTTGTCAAGTGCTTTTAAATGATTAATACAGATTGTCATAGAGTTAATTGTTTTTTTGAGACCAAAATAACCAAATTTCATTAAAACATTTCAAAATACATTCAAGTTTTAAATATGGGAGAAGTGACATTTCTTTAGTAATATTTTTTTTTACTTAACTCAATTTTGTAAACAAACTTAACCAACAAAATAGAAAAATAATATCAATATAAAAAATGTCACCAATAGCCTTTCCTCTTGAGGTTATTACTATAAATGATGGACACTATTTCAGTACAATTTTTCTCTTAAATGTTAATACTTGAAATTTGATATGTGCATGACACTAATAACGATTGCCATATATATTGTAATATTTTATCTTTATACGTAATAAATCTTTTACAAAATATTATTACTCAATTAATATTTGAGTAAGGCTATCATGGAGATGTAATTTTTAAAAAAGTGTACTTCTATAGTTAATTTAAACACTGTTATAAGTAGAATGTTATAGAGACAAAAAATATAACATCAAAAATTAGTTTTAAATAAAATTAGGCCGTTACGGTGAAATATTGTTATAACGAATGATGATTAAATAGAGGTTTGAGTGTATGTCAAATATTTAGCTTGACAAATTCTTTGTTTTAAATATATATATATTTGTCACGCCCAGAGCCTACACCCTGGGAGTGGCCGTCACTCGAGAACCATTGTGATGTAATTCTCACTACGAATTACGGATAAAATGCGGAAATTAAAGACAAGAAATAAAGATAGATAGATAGACACAAAAAGAGGGAAAAAAACCAACCAAAAGGTATATTAAACCTTAAGACCTAAATTTGTTAATCCTACAAGAAGCACTTAACTCTTACGAAGACCTCGAGTGAATTGAATTCACCTCGCAACCGACTTTTTTAAGCAAAAGTCAATCCAAGCTTGTACCAAGCTCTCAACACTCATACAAGAGTTCAAATATCAATATTCAAAATAGTCTATCTGAAAGAAGACCCCAAACTAGCTATTTATAGTTTTAGGCATTTATTACATAAGAGGCCCTAAAGTGTCACAAAAAGGACATAATTGCCAGCTGGGTTGAGCTCGCTTAATAGGTTCGGTGAGTCACCAACTGGTTCGGTGATGTGACCCTCCCTTGGAAGCGTTCTGTAACTTTCGGCAGTCTAGTGTTATCGCCCAATCCCTTTCGGCGAGTCACCAACTAGGTCGGCGATGGGACTCTCCCTTGGAAGCATTCTGTAACTTTCGGCAGTTTGGTGTCATCGCCCAAGCCATTGGGCGATTCGCCAAACGGCTCCAGCTCGCCTAAAGTAGCAATTTCTTCAACTGTCTTCCCGTCACTTCCCTAAGCGATCTTCAAGGCATGGAACCCTCTCTTTGCCATCAATACAAGCTCAAGGACCTCTAACTTCATCAACAAACCTTGTATCCTTTGAAGGTCTCGAGCTTGACTTCGAGTGAACGGTCTTGGTGCAATCCGAATTGCATAATTCTCTCCTTCTTGAAAAGATTTTTTCCTCAAATTCAACGGATCATCATCATCAAGAGTTGAAAATGGAGAAAGGTCGCAAAAATTGAAGGTGTTGGGAACTTGGTACTCCGAAGGAAGGTGAATTTTGTATGCATTGTCATTGAGTCTTTCAAGCACTTGAAATGGACCTCCACCTCTTGGCATCAACTTTGTCTTCTGATGAGTTGGAAATCGCTCCTTGCGAAAATGCACCCACACCCATTCACCCAGTTCTAGCACAATCCTTTTGCGACCCTTGTTTGCCTTTTTGGCTACCTCTTGGTTCTTCTTTTCTAGGTGAAGTTTCACCTTCTCATGAAGTTTCTTCATGGCTTCCGCTTTTTTTCTCCCATCTAAGCTTAAGACAACATCTTGAGGAAGAGGAGTGAGATCTAAAGGGGTTAGGGGGTTAAACCATCCACCACTTCAAATGGAGTCATGTCAATAATTCTATGAATACCTCAATTATAAGCAAACTCAACTTAGGGCAAATGTTCCTCCCATGAGGCCAACTTTCCATGCACCACGGCACGAAGCATAGAACCCAAGGTCCTATTCACAACTTCAGTTTGGCCATCGGTTTGTGGGTGACAAGAAGTTGATAACAACAACTTGGTACCAAGTCTATCCCACAATTCTTTCCAAAAGTGACTAAGGAATTTTGGGTCCTTATCACTTATGATGGTTTGAGGAATTCCATGCAAGTTAACAACATTTTCAACAAACAAAGATGCCACATTGAAAGCATCATCACATTTATGACATGCAATGAAATGAGCCATCTTTGAAAATCGATCAACAACAACAAAGATGCTATCTCTACCTCTTTTTGTCCTTGGCAAACCCAAAACAAAATCCATTGAAATATCAAGCCAGGTTTTTGAGGGGTGGGGAGTGGAGTGTATAAACCATGGGGAAGGAGACGTGACTTAGCACTTCGACATTCAATACATTGGCCATAAATTCGAGCAACATCTTTGTGCATCTTCTGCTAATAAAATTGTTCTTCGAGAATTTCCCTTGTTTTATCAACACCAAAATGACCCATTAATCCCCCATTGTGTGCCTCCCTCACAAATAGTTCTCTCCAAGAGCTCATAGGCACACATAGTCTCTTGCCTTTGAACAAGAAACCATCGAATTTAGAATAGGGAGTAGAAGATATATCCCTAATCCACCTTTCCCTCTCCCATTCCTCACAATCTTGGAAGATTTGAGCAAACATGGGATCCTTGGGATACATTGCCTTCAAACATTCAAAGCCAAGCAATTTAAAAGACAAGGTATTTATCAACACATGTTTCCTAGACAAGGCATCGGCCATCACATTTTCCTTCCCCTTTTTGAATTGAATTACATAAGGGAAAGTTTCAAGGAATTCAATCCATTTGGCGTGCCTTTTGTTAAACTTTCCTTGGGCCTGAATATGCTTTAGGGACTCATGGTCAGTCCTAATGACAAATTCCTTGGGCCACAAGTAGTATTACCAATTACCCAAAGCTCTAATCAAAGAATACAATTCAAGATCATAAGTGGAATAGTTCAAAGTAGAACCTTTAAGCTTTTCACTAAAATAAGCAATGTGCTTTTCGTCTTGCATTAAGACGGCTCCAATGCCTACTTTACTAGCATCACCTTTCACTTCAAACATTTTCTCAAAATCAGGTAATTGCAACAAATGAGTGGAGCTAAGCATTGATCTTAAAGCCTCAAAGCTTTGGCTTTCTCTTCCCCCCACTTAAAAGGCTTATCCTTTCAGATTACCTTGGTCAAGGGAGCAACTATGGTACTAAATCCTTTGACAAACCGCCTATAAAAACTAGCCAACCCATGAAAGCTTCTAACATCGCTTATGGATTTTGGAATTGGCCAATTCTTAATAGCGTCTATCTTAGACTTATCAACTTCAACCCCTCTTGAACTCACAACAAACCCCAAGAAAAAAACTTCATCAACATAAAATGAACACTTTTCAAGATTAGCATAAAGTTGTTCCTTCTTAAGCACATCAAACACACATCTCAAATGATCTATATGCTCATGCATGGTTAATTAACGTTTCAAGCACACCTCATCTAATTCTAGGTGCAAATGATCGTTAAGTAGTATAAAACCCAACGAAGAGTTGGGGTCAAACCCACAGGGAGTGGTACGTGTTCAAATTCAATTAAGAAGTACGAATGTGATCTAACTAGATATAGTAATAGAAATTATTGAAAAATACATGAAACAAATCAGAGAGGTGACATTAAATGTCAGATGGGGGTTTTGGTTTGCAATTATCAACTACTATGCACTTACAAACAATTTGAAATAACAATAGGATGGGAATTCTCAGGATGTGATCGATTATAGGCAAATTTTGATATATGGGTAATTGAAACTACTAGTAAATATTTAAATATCAATGGGTAGGCTAGATAATAATTGAAATAGCTTTCTCTCGAACAACTATTCTGCTTCAAGTGATTTCTCTCGAACATCAACAAGCATAGTTATTAAGAACAGCCCATAACCTTAATACATCTTCTCTCTCGAGCAAGATGGGTAGGATTGGGTTTAGGATTCACTCTTTCGAGCTGAACCCAAATCAACCCAATACTTACAAACCATTAATCAAAAGCTTTGGTTCTAAAACCTCTCTCTCGAGCAAGCTAAGAACACAAAATTAGAACTGCATTTGCAACTACAATTCATAAATTAGCCCTCAGTTAATGATTAAACCCATTTCAATATAGCATTTAAACTAGTAATTGCCAATACCCATAAACTAATTCAACCCATAATCACATGAATACATTCCTACATGGATCTAGGAGTTTTATACGGCTTACAGTGACCTGGTACCAAATGGAAAGAAGAAGGCCAGTTCCTTCAGACCGGTAGAGTATGTTATGGTCCGAGGGAGGATGGTGAGATGCAGCAGCGATGATATCAATATTGTGTTTGATAGTGCTGTAGGTTTTGAGCACGAGTACCAGAGGATGATTACTTCACAGACTCAGAATGACCTGAAAGGTTGGCTAGCTCCCCTCATTTCTGACACCACCCCGAGGTGGATTGAGGCCGGGGCACCTATCAAGAAGAAGGATCTGAACATAGCAGCTCGATACTGGTTTGGGTTCATCAACAGCTCTATCATGCTGTCACAGAACGAGTCCATTCCCCACCACCCAAAGGCGTCATGTCTTGGATCTCTCATAGACAGGAAGAGTCTGAACTTGGGGTTGATTATAGAGAAGGAGATTGCCATGAGGGCCAAATAGCCACATACATCCCTTTCATTTACAGTACTCATTACAGAGTTATGTCGTCAGGCTGGAGTTCCTCGTGATGAAAAGAGGGATGTTGAGGTTACACACACATCTTCCACCGACATTTGGCACATAGAGGCCGAGTACACGCGGGACGAGGCGGATGGGAGGAGAGTAGCCCTGGTGGATACATCTCTGAAAGTTGATATTGATTCTTTACCTGTAGAGGCAGCCTTACCTACTCCGGCCTCCGGGCCTTCAGGTACATCTACTTCCACTCCTTCCCAGGCCCCGAGTTCTTCTACTGCCTCCCAGCCCCCTAGAGCTACTGCTGGTTCCACTGTCGCCAGGCCACTGATCACTCAGACCATGCTCCTTAATATGGGGCACTTAGCCCATTCTACCGATATGCGGGCTTCCCGGCTCGAGGCCGAGGTGCCCTGGATGATTGAGAGAGCTATCACTGCTGCGCTGACACCTTTCCAGCCTTCCATTGATGCTCTCAAAGTGAGAGTAGTGATTTTCGAAAGAGGACAGGGTGTGACTACTGAGGTTACAAATTTGAAAGCCGAGGTTTCTGAGCTTAGGAAGGATGTGGACAATCTGAAGTCCATAGACTTTACTTTGCTATTTGGGATGGTGGATATCCCTGATGATCTGAGTGGTGAGATTCCAGCTTGTGCTGAGGTGCCTCCGGCTACCACCGGAGATGATATTATGGAGGATGTTTCTGTTGAGTCTATGGCCGAGACCGATGAGGAGCAGCTTGAGGAGCGAGATGCAGCTGTTTATGAGTATCTGTCCGACTTAAAGGGTTCCATGTTCGAGACAGCCCGACAGGCCTCCTTGAGAGACACTACTATGACTGGGCCCAGTGGAGCCACAGCTGATGCTACATCGGGCACTGATTCCCATCCGCAGAGAGTGACCCCAGGCATTAATGCCCCGACAGACGGAGTGACTGAGTAGACATGATGATTTTTACCTCCCTCTCTGTTGTTTTTATTGATTATCTTTGTTTTAGTTGCATTTGAGGACAACTGCTTCATTTTGTTGGGTGGGGTGAGGTATTTCCATACCTACCTCTTAGGATTCTATTGGGTTTTGTTGATCTATATATGTGTTTTGATCTTGACATTGTGGATATTTTAGCTTGTGGCCTTTGTTTTGAATGGAAATGGTTTTGAACCAAATTTTACAAATTTTGATTTGCCACCTCTTTTGTGTGTGATTGTGGTTTTTCTTATGCGAATTTGAGTGTCGATTATGATCAATACCGATGACTTGAATAGTGCTCTTAGTTGAACGAAATGAATGTGCGGCTACGATGAGGCCAATGAAGTTGCATAGACAATGTGTGAACTTTTAGCATCTCGTTGTGACTAGCCGGTTATCGAATGAGTCTCTTGTGATGAACATTGCACACTAGCTAAAAAGTGTGGAGTCTTGTTTGATATTGGTGCCAATGCCTTGTGTGATGAGATTACTTTGAACATTGTGAGTGATGACACCTAGAATTTTCCCCGTTGGTCCGGTTGACTAAGTGATGCAAGCACTTGAAATGATCTTAAGCAACAATTTTGAAGAGTGAAACAATTTGACAATACACCTCTTTTGTGGCCAACCTTGTGAGATGTGTGAACCTTGCTTGAACCCTCTTGAGCCTTATCCTTTTCTTGGAAGAAACTTGAACAATTGTGATCCCTCTTTAACCATTTACCCATAACTTTCATGAAGTGTGGTTTGTTGAATAGACAACTTAGGCCAAAAGCCTAAGTTCGGGGTGTGGTCAAAAGAGAAGGAAAATCAAAAAGTGTGAGAAATCTCCCCTTGAGTAATTGGTTGAAAAAGATGGAACCCCTCCATGTAAAAAAAAGAAAAGAGAAAAGAAGCAAAGAAAAAAAATGAAAAAGTTGTGAAATAAAGTGGTGGAAATTGCAAAAGAAATGGGGTATCCGATAGTTCATATGAATTTGAATAATGGGGTGGATTGTGAGCATATTTGAAATGTTAAAGAAAAAGAGGAAAGTGATGTTCAAACCATACTTCATGAAGGTAGCAGCCACTAAGCCTAAATGACCATACCTTGACACTCAGCCCCGTTACCTTGACCTTGAATCTCACTACGTACTCCAACTCTATCTATTAATGAAGACGCTTTATCTAATGAAGCAGGAAGAAGACTAGGAAAGCAATCGAACAAACAAGGCTCTGTAAGAGAAGAGCTAACTGGAGTACGCCTGGAACGACGAACGAGGAGTATGAGAAGAGAGTTTCGAAGGTCAGATCGGGTTGGCTGGTAAAGCTTCTGTTCCAGGTCAATTTATTGAAGAGGTGCCCTGTGGAACATGTTTTATGGTCGTTGAGCACGGACTGAGACTCTCCCGCCCCTTTGACAGCAATTCCTGCACTTGACGTCGGATCTCCTCATTGGAAAATGGGGATAAACGAGAAGCCGATTCAAATGTGAAGAAATTTGACCCATTTGGGTCTCCAGCTGCTTAATAGAGACTGAGTGAGAGGTCACCGTCTGATTGAGAGTCGAGGCATCCTCTTTCATATCTTTCAACACTTTGTCGGACCCTTCGACTCTGTTAAGAATGCGTGAGAGCATATCTTCTGTCCGGCCACCTTCAGAGTCCTTGGGCTTTTGACGCTCATGGGGAGGAACATACATATCCTTCTCCCCCTCTCTTTCCTTCCAAGTGGTGTTACGATCACGCCATTCTCTGTCACGGTCTCTCCATCCCTCATCTCTATTCCATCCTTGATTTCCACCTGGTCTTGGGTAGTTTGCACGATAACCTCCTCCTTGATTGGATAGGAAGTTCACTTCCTCATTGTACAACACTTCAATTTTTTCTTCATCGGAGTTCACTCCACCAACACCCACAGCATTAACACTTCTTGCACTAGCATGCATGACATTTTTAGCCAAGATATCTAGCTGGGTCATCATTTTGGCCATGTTTTGGTCTTTCTCTTGATCCTTTTCGATCTGCTCTTTTGTCATTTTATAAGTAAGAGGAGAGACTTGGTCTTCGCGAGTGTACCATGCCTTGTTGATCTTGGTAATGCAATCAAGGAGTTGGGACGCTATTGGATAGGGCTGTTGCATTATACCACCCGGAGAAAGTTGATCAGCCACTCCTTTGTTTATCGAATCGAGCCTTCTATAGAAATATTGTAGCAGCACATTATCTGGAAGTCCATGGGTTGGGCATTGAAGCACTAGCTTTTTAAATCTCAGCCATGTCTCATGGATTGGTTCACCTTCCAAGCGTTTGAAACCTTGGATGCCATCCCTTAGAGTCATCATCTTCGATGGGGAAAGAATCTCACTTGAAATGCTGTGGTCAGCTCATCCCATGAGGTAATGGAGTCCCTCGGTAACTCAGCCAACCATTTAGTAGCTTTACCTATCAAAGAGAACGGAAACAACCTGAGACGGATCGATTCTTCTGATATGTTCTTAAATGAGAACGGCCCACAAACATCCACGAAGTTCCTGATATGCTCATTGGGATCCTCATGAGCCAGCCCCCCAAACAATCTTTTCAATTGTAGGAGCTGAGGCATTGTGCTTGTAATGTGAAAAACCGCATTTCCTTCAGCCAGAGGTAAACGAATGGCACCAAAACCACCCACTTGGTTTGGGTCATTAACATCATTGAGGTTCCCAATGTCGTCTTGGTGGCCCACTTGGTTACCATTACTTCCGTTAACGCTCATCTCCTCCTCTATTTAACACAATCAACACAAAACCAAAAACTAAAATAAGTAGATTCAAATATAACTACAAAGATCACAATTCAACTTCAATAAAAGAATTTTAAACCACACCACTCCCAGCAGCGGCACCATTTTGATTAACGTTTCAAGCACACCTCATCCAATTCTAGGTGCAAACGATCATTCAGCAGTATAAAATCCAACGAAGAGTTGGGGTCGAACCCACATGGAGCGGTACATGTTCAAATTCAATTAAGAAGTACGGATGTGATCTAACTAGATATAGGAATAGAAATTATCAAAAAAGACATGAAACAAATCAGAGGGGTGACATTAAATGTCAGATGGGGTTTTTGGTTTGCAATTATCAACTATTATGCAGTCATAAACAATTTGAAATAACAATAGGAGAGGAATTCTCATGATGTGATCGATTATAGGCAAATTTTGATATATGGGTAATTGAAACTACTAGTAAATAGCTAAATATCAATGGGTAGGCTACACTATAATTGAAATAGCTTTCTCTCAAACAACTATTCCGCTTCAAGTGATTTCTCTCGAACATCAACAAGCATAGCAATTAAGAACAGCCCATAACCTTAATACATCTTCTCTCTCGAGCAAGATGGGTAGGATTGGGTTTAAGATTCACTCTCTCGAGCTGAACCCAAATTAACCCAATACCTACAAACCATTAATCAAAAGCTTTGATTCTAAAACCTCTCTCGAGAGCAAGCTAAGAACACAAAATTAGAACTGCATTTGCAACTACAATTCATAAATTAACCCTCATCTAATGATTAAACCCACTTCAATATAGCATTTAAACTAGTAATTGACAATACCCATAAACTAATTCAACCCATAATCACATGTTCACACCCCAAGAATTTGGGTTTTAGCCAAACATCATAAAAGAGTAAAAATGGTTACCAAATCGATTAGCAAATCAACTAGGTAAGAGTAATTAATCCTTTACAATGCTTCAATTTACAGAAAATTAGAAACCCACTTGCAAAATCTCCAAATTGAGTCTCAAAAAGCCTTCAAGTCTACTAAGAATCTATCAAAAACTCCAGAGAAAACTTTTCTAAACTCATTCAACATTCTTCAATTTACAGTTCCAAATCCTATTTATAGTCGCCGAAAATAAACCACGAAGGGCCATTAGGCAAGGTAAGCCGGGCTCGCTGAGTGTTTCGGCGAGCCGCCCTCTGCTCTTTCTATCGCCTTTTTGCATGAGTTCTCAGCATCCTCAAGTCCTGTAACTTTGGGCGATCACTCTTTGCATCGCAGAACTGCTCGGCGATTCGCCGACTGCCCTTTTCGGTCGCCGATTTGGTTTCTTCCCTCAGGGCTGGCACACTGGAACTTTAGGCAGTCGAAATATCCACTCGACGGTTCGCCAAGTGCTCTTGGCGATCATCAGGCTCGCCTTTCTTCACTTCTTCAGATTGTTTTGTTCCTTTTTGTCTGTTAGTGTCCTTGCTTGCTCCTCAATTCATATACCTAAAAATCAAGGCTTTAACATCAGTTTATGGCACAAATTAAGCATTTGAGGACACTAAATTTATATAAACAAAGCCCCAAATGAGTCCAAATCTCTGACTCATCAACGGTTTTACTATAAATCAAGATATCATCAAAATAGACAACCACAAACTTCCCTATGAAGGGCTTCATCACATGATTCATGAGACGCATAAAAGTACTAGGAGCATTAGTGAGATCGAAAGACATCACCAATCATTCATATAGACCAAACTTGGTCTTGAATGCGGTTTTCCATTCATCAAGCATATCATCTAATCTAGGGATAGGATGACGATACTCTACCGTGATCTTGTTGATGGCCTGAAAATCAACACACATACGCCATGTTCCATCTTTCTTTGGAACCAATAGAACCAGCACGACGCATGGACTCATAATTTCTCTCACATAACCTTTTTTGAGGAGTTCCTCAACTTGCCTTTGTAGCTCTTTGGTGTCCTCCAGATTACTTCGATAAGCCGGTTTGTTTGGCAATTGTGAGCCCGGCACGAAATCAATTTGGTGCTCAATTCCCCTAAGAGGGGGTAATCCACTAGGTAGTTCCTTTGTGAAGACATCCTCATAGTCCAACAAAAGAAGGGAAATATAATTGAGAAGAGAAGAATGATATTGGTTAGTTTGAAAAGCATGATCCCTATTTGTGATAAGGATCAAAGAACTTTTGGCCTCCACTTCCTCCCTTATCTATTTGTACTTAGCCAACAACACTTGGGTATTTCCCTTCAACTTCCTTCTTTCTTCCTCTTCCTTGCCCTCGGCCTCCACATGTTCTTCCTCACTCTTCCTTTTCTCCGTCAACTCAATCATCTTTTGATACACTTCATTGACTTGAGAGGGTAACATAGGATGAAGGACATATTTATGATCATCCAACACAAGTGAATGTTTGTTGGTTCTCCCCTCATGTTTTGTTGAACGATCATTTTTCCAAGGTATTCCGAGTAGTACATGATAAGCTTGCATTGGGAATACGTCACATAGAATCTCATCTTGATACTTCCCAATTTTTAACTTGATCAACACTTGTCTATGAACCCTCAATTCTCCACACTCACTCAACCATTGAAGATTGTAAGGTGTAGCATGCTTAGTGGTAGGAAGTTTCAAGAATTCCACTAAAGCGGTGCTAGAAACGTTTGCACAACTCCCACTATCGATGGTCAAGGAACACACATTATCTTTGATGAGGCACTTGGAGTGGAAGAGATTATCTTTTTTACTTGGATCATCCATGGCTTTGCTCATCATAACCCGCCTCACCACATACATTGGTACGGTGAACTCTCCTTCTGAGGCCAAGCTTCTTCAATTGGGGCCTTCCTCATCAAACCATTAGGAACAACAACATCTTTTCCCTCACATGGGTCTTGTTCCTCCTCTTCATCATCTTCAAATTCACCTTCTTCTTGGGTTTCTTCTTCACAACCCTCTTATTGATCTACCTCTTCACCAGGATACAATTCCCCTCCTTGAACTAGAACATTCAACCGATTAGGACATTCTCGCATCATATGACCCCATCCTCTACACTTGTGACATTGAATGCCTTCAAGAAATTTGGTTGGGTCCTTATTACCTTCTTCTCTTGGTGGGTACCTTGGAGTGCTTCCTTCAAAGGGTATCTTCTCATAAGGCTTCTTGAAATCCTTATTCTTGTTCAAACCAGAAGATGTTTGAGCCTCCCCTTTGTTCTTACTCCAAGAATTTGAAGATGAAGGTATTTTCTCCTCTTTGAGTTCCCGCTCTACCTCATTGGTAGCTTCGAAGATGTCATTCAAGCTAGAAAACTTATGAATAGTCATCTTGGAAGAGATCTCTTTGTTCAATCCTACCTTGAATCGAATAACGACATGCTCTTCATTCTCGGTGTATTCTAGCTTCAAGATCAAATTTTGGAACTCATCATAATAAGCCGCAACACTTTTGCTTCCTTGCCTCAAGTTGTACAACTTGGCAAGTAACTCTTGGCGATACCTCTCCGGCACATACTTGACTCTCATAAGGCTTTCAATTCGGTCCATGGTGGAGGATGACCATCTTGGAGTACTAGGTGATACCTCTTCATGTATTCCCACCACGTAATAGCAAACCCTTTAAATTGAGAAATGGCAAAACAACTTTTCTTGACCTCGGTCAAATCATTGACTTTGGAGATCCTTTCACAAAGCGAATCCCATTCTAGATAAGCATCGGAATTGCATTCCCCTTTTAAAGGTAGAAGACTAGTCTTGATAGAGTTGATACCTACATCTCGGCCTCCATTTCCACCTTGGTCGTTGTTGTAGTAACCTCTTTGGGCTTCCCCTTGATATTGTTTACCATGTTCTTCCCTCAATTCTTGACCATATTCTTGATTGGCATAAGCTTCCCCTGGCTCTCCACCTTGAGGTTGGTTCCCATATTGTCTCCTTCCATGTGGTACCAGACCAAATCTACCTCCTCGCCCTCTATACCCTATTTGACCTCTTGGTTGATTCCTTGGAGCTTCATTCCATGGCGCTTCTTTACCTTCACCTTCATATCCCCCTTGGTACTCATCATCCCTCAGCTCTATTACAGGAATTGGTTGGGTTTGTGGCATTTAGTAGGGTGGATTTTGGTTTCATGTTTCTTGGTCAGGTCGGTTTTGGTTTGGTGGAGCTTCTTGATGGAATGGGAATTGGACTGGTCAATTGGTATTTTGGACATTGGAACCAAAACGGATTGGTGTTGGGTTGAACGCTTGATGGAAGGCTCCGAGTGTGATAGTAGGAGAAATATAGTAGGAGAAATAGTGTGGTCATACCCACTTGTGGAAGCACAGAAGGTAACTTATGGGGTGGAATTAGTAGAGTTAATTTGACCCTCTACATTGTTCATTCTATCATCCATCCTCGACACACCACCCTTCATGGTGGCCATTTGCCCTTCCATGTTATCCATCTTCCAATCCATATTAGTAATTGCCTCCATTATAGATTCCAAAGTAACCTCTCCCGTTAGTGATTCGGTTTCACTTCCGGTTCCCATGGTACCTAGCAATAAGACAGCTCAACAAAAACAATAAACAACGTTAGCGTTAGTAAAATGAACTCACAATCACTCGTGCTTACACACCTTTGATTGCCTCTCAAATTGGCTCGGCTAAGGTTGAAGATTGCTTATAATCGGTTGATCACGAAGTGTCAATTTCTACTCTTGGCCAAAATTGATTCTTGTTTCAAGAAAGACGGACGACTCGATAAAGCAAAACAGACTTGAATCAAAAAGTTAACTATGAAGTAAAAATGAAAAAAGTACGAAAAGAAGTTGTACTAACAAAGAAGAGAATTCAAGAACCAATAATCAACAAGTAGATCAATTACGAGTTGAAAATTAGTTTAGGAATCTTGAGAACGATTGAGAATCAAGAAAAGGAAACTAAGGAATTAGAACATGAGATTAGGGGCATAAAATGAGTTTCCAATCGCCAAATGCACTCTTTTCTTCGCCAAAGTTAAAGTTCAGCTCGCCAACTTGAAGTTTAGCTCGCCAAAATTTACAGTCTGTCAAGGCAAGTCGGTGATCTGGGTGGCGATTCGGCGATGTGCCGAGTGGACTTTGGCGAGCAAAGTCGAGCTCGCCGAAAGTTCCAGTAAGTGCACCTGAAGACCTCCGAATTTTGGGCTATTGTGGTCCCCCCTGTACTTTTTTTCTTTTAATCCTTACCCCTTTTGGTAAATTCCCTTTTGTACTAACACTTATCCACTTTCTCTTTCCTTTCCTTTAGGATTAAACACCTTCTTTTTGAAGATTCCTTCTTCGTGAAGATTTGAATATTCCTCAAGAATACAATGAATAAGATGAAGACCCAAAATATAACCCTCAATAATTTTAGCTCAGAATTTCACGAAATTTGAGATACAAGCTCCCCTTGATGTAGGAAACAAACCCCAATACTCTTTATCTTTCAATTCCTTACCAAAACCTTCAGATTTCAAACTCATTTGCGCCTTCTTCAAGCTTCTTCACTCAACAATGGTGGAAACTTCAATACTACTCCAAACTTCACCAAATCTCAGATTTAGACTCAAATAAAGCTAGGGAACACTAATCTAGCTTTAGAAACTTCAAACAAGACTCAAATCAACAAAATATTTTTGGGGTTTTCTTGAAAAATGTTTTTGACTTTTTTTTTGTAACAAACCCAAGACTAGAATCGCAGGAACGAATCTAAGCTCAGCTCTAATACCAAATGATGTAACTCTCACTATGAATTACCGATAAAATGTGGAAATTAAAGACAAGAAATAAAGATAGATAGATAGACACAAAAAGAGGAAACAAAAAGCAACCAAAAGGTAAATTAAACCTTAAGACCTCAATTCGTTAAAACTACAAGAAGCACCTAACTTTCACGAAGACCTCGAGGGGATTAAATTCACCTTGCAACCGACCTTTCTAAGCAAAAGTCAATCCATGCTTGTACCAAGCTCTCAACACTCATACAAGAGTTCAAATATCAATATTCCAAATAGTCCACCTAAAAGAAGACCCCAAACATGCTATTTATAGTTTTAGGCATTTATTACATAAGAGGCCCAAAAGTGGCCCAAAAAGGACAAAAGGGCGAGCTGGGTCGAGCTCGCTTAATGGGTTCGGTGAGTCGCCAACTGGTTCGGCAATATGACCTTCCTTTGGAAGCGTTCTATAACTTTTGGCGGTCTAGTGTCATCGCCGAAGCCCTTTCGGTGAGTCGCCAACTAGGTCGGCAATGGGACTCTCCCTTGAAAGTGTTCTGTAACTTACAGCGGTCTGGTGTCATCGCCCAAGCCATTGGGCGATTCGCCAAACGACTCCAGCTAGCCTAAAGTAGCAATTTCTTCAACTGTCTTTCCATCACTTCCCCAAGAGATCTTCAAGGCATGGAACCCTCTCTTTTCCATCTATACAAGTTCAAGGACCTCTAACTTCATGAACAAACCTTGCATCTTTTAAAGGTCTCAAGCTTGACTTCGAGTGAATGACCTTGGTGCAATCTGAATTGCATAACATTGCTGGCCCCAAGCGAACCCTTGGCCTGGCTCAACTCTCAGCGGAAGACTTACTCAACATAAGATGATCTCAAAGTAAATATTTAACTCAAATGTCTCAAATATTTAAATCAGAATATTTAGAAATAAACATTCAACTAGCCAAAAGAGGCAACTCAAGTCTTAAACATTTAATAATGGAAATGAAAAGTCCCCTCAACTATTACTGTCTATTTATGAAACCTCTAATAACTATGATGGAAGTCGGGACAAGACCCATGACATCCTAACACGAATAAAAGTAAATGTGGGAAATCCTCCGGAAGCAAGGAGGCTCACCAAAGCAACTCTGGGAGTGCAAGTGGTATCAACGGTGTGCCTATTGATGACCCTGAACTCCTGTATCTGCATCGTAAAAGATGCAGACCAAATGGCGTCAGTACCTGGATGTATAAGCATGCAAGGGGAACTCTAAAGCACAGACATAAGCTTGAACTTGATAAAAAGGAAGAACATACTCACCTCATATCAACTCAACTCAAGGATACTCAATGATACTCAAAGATACTCAACTTAAAAATACTCAACTCAGTTCAATATAAAAGCAACAATAAAGATGCATTATAAAAAAGCTTTTAAAACAGTAGATAATAACTCAATGTATTTAAAAATACAATAATAACTCTTTTACTCTTATTTGAGAGATTCTCTAACCGACAACTATCACTATGAGCTATGTGATGATACAACATCTCACCCACGCTGCCAGAACTGCCTTATACCTTATCGGATTATAAGACATCCTCAACTAAGTGGATCCACTAAGCTATGCTTAAAAAACAATAATGAATCATCTAAAAAGTATGACCCTTTACCTATGTTGGCATACATGGTTTATGAGGACTTTGAGTTGTCTGAACTCATCCCCATATTTGTGTTCAATACTACTCCCAATAATATAACTCATGCTCATATGTTTAAAAACATTTTCGTATCCTAGAACTTTGAGATTATTACTCCAAAGGATTCTCTTAAAAGAGATTATACTCGAAAACTCCTCATTAACTCATTTGGAAATTAAAGTTTCCTCTTATTTTAAATGTAAAACTTTTACTCTTGAGAATACTTAGTTCCCATATATTCATTTTGAAAAAAATGAAAATCAACTCTCCTCATCCTCATACTCAAGTACTCAAGTCTTAAAACAAGTTTTAAAAGTTTGTAAAAGACTTCTCAAAATGACTCAAAAAAACCTCCTCGAAATTTACTTTTAACGCTATCTTGAATTGAATTATGAATATCAGAGTTATAACTTCGATATGCATGATCTCCCAAGGATTAATGAAGATTTTAAGTGTGGATATCAAGTAGAGAGCATAGGTACGATTCGAGGGAACTCACACAGAAAGAAGGTTGAAAGGGTAGGGGACCTGGCGACCCTGGCGCACTGAGTGGCGCAGGGCGCCGGCCCCAAAACTAATAATCAGTGTTTGGGGCGTACTAAGTGGTGCATACTGGGCAGTAGTTCTGGCGCAGTGGTGGCGCACCGCCCCACCCTTATGCCCAGATTTTTTATGAAAAACTCTTCTCAATCTCAAGTCCTAACTCACCTAGATTCGAATTAATTCCTTCAAACTCCTTTAGAAACATAATCCCAACAAAATCACAACAAAATCCACATAAAATTCCTCAAGAACAATACTCAAACACAAGATCCGCATCTCAAGAATTCAACGAATCCTCATATTAAAGAATGAAGCACCAACTTCAAGAAACTCAATATACTCAATCTTATGGATGAAATTTGTAAGAGAAACTCATGATTAGCGTGTGGGTGAACCCAACACTATGGAAACTTACATACCTATAAAGGATTGAATCCTTGACGAAACTCCTTAACGATCTCAAGAATCTTGAACGAACATTTGAACTTCTCCTTTCTTTCTCCTCTTGAACTTCTCTCTAAAACCTTAAGTATATTTAGGAATTTTGAAAACTGAATTAAGTCAGTTTAGACCCATAAAATATTACTAAAATGAGTTAGGCTAGTGGGGTAAGGAAAAGACCAAAATACCCCTCCTTAATTCGGATGAATTTCCTTAATTGGACAAGCTGAACTCAAACGGGCATATCTCCCTCATCCAAACTTGAAATTTAGAAAACTCGGTGGTGTTGGAAAAAGGAATCAATGATATTTCATTTGATACCTTATGGGCCACCTAACTCATCTTGTACTGAAAGTTATGGTCGTTTGAAGTTGACCCAAAACTCACAATTTAAGGCTAACTTGCAAAATTCTCAATTTGGCTCTTTCCAATTTAGTTCTTTCAAAAATAGCTCTTTCTAAGACCGAGGTGTTACAATATCTCCCCCTTGGAAATATTCATCCTCGAATGAGATTACTCTGATTAGAACTAAGGGTGGCAACATCTAACACTCAGCTCAAACACCCAACATGCAATTTAACACAACATAGCATATCAATTTAAAGAGTGTTTTACAAAAAGTCATTACCTTGGTCTGAAATTTCTCCAGAAGAAAAGAGATGTGGGTATCTCTTCTTCATATCCTCCTCAGCCTCCCAAGTAACTTCCTCAACAAACTGATTCCTCCATAGGACCTTGACTTATGCAACCTCATTGGTTCTCAACTTGCGAACTTGACGATCAAGTATTTCAACGGGTATCTCCTCATATGATAGGCTGTCCTTAGTATAAATATTTTCAATAGGTATAATAAGTAAAGGATCGCCCATACACTTCTTCAACATAGAAATGTGGAATACCGGATTGACTGCTACTAACTCTGGTTGTAGCTCCAATTCATAGGCTACATTGCCAATCCTCTTGGATATCCTGTAAGGACCAATATACCAGGGACTAAGTTTTCCCTTCTTACCAAATCTCATCACACCCTTCATGGGTGAAACCTTTAAATAAACCAATCATCCACCTCAAACTCTAAGTCTCTTCTCCTAACACCGGCAAGAAATGGGCTGATTTAGTCATTGGATCTACAATCACCCAAATAGAATCATTTTGCCTGCAAGACCGCGGTTAACCAGTGATAAAGTCCATATTGATCATCTCCTACTTCCATTCCAGAATCTCTATATTCTGAGCCATACCACCGGGTCTTTGGTGCTCTACCTTGACTTGTTGGCAATTTGGGCACTTAGCAATGAACTCTGCAATACACCTCTTCATGCTACTCCACCAATATACTTCTCTCAAGTCACGATACATCTTTGTGGAACCAGGATGGATCGAGCATCTGGAGCTATGAGCTTCCTCCATGATCTACTCTTGGAGTTCATCCCCCTTTGGTACACACAATCTACCGTGATACTTCAATACATCATCTCCCCCTGTTCAAAAGCCATCACTTTCTTCTTATGAACATTTGCCTTCAATTCAAGCAAAACATGGTCTTGGTCTTGTTTCTCTTTCACTTCAGACACTAGTGATGATTCAACTCCACTTATCACCACCACTCCTCCTTCACTAGAATCCATTAACCGGACTCCCAATCGTGCAAGTTGGTGCACATCTTTGGCTAATTCTTTCTTGCCTTCCTCAACATGGGCAGTGCTACCTATAGAAATTTCTCAAGGCATCAACAACAACATTAGCCTTACCTGGGGGATAAAGAATACTCATGTCATAATCCTTTCATAACTCCAACCACTTCCTCTGTCTGAGATTCAGCTCTTTCTGACTGAATACATACTGAAGACTCTTGTGATCGGTGAACACATCTACATGAACACTGTAGAGGTAGTGACGCCATATTTTCAAAGAAAACACTACAGTAGCCAACTCTAGATCATGGATTGGGTAATTCTTCTCGTGAATCTTAAGATATCTGGAGGCATAAACTATAACCTTGCCATTTTGCATCAATACACAACCCAGTCAAACTCTGGATGCGTCACAATACACCACAAAGCCTTGTGTACCCTCCGGTAAGGTCAACACTAGGGCAGTAGTCAACCGTATTTTCAATTCCTGAAATCTTTTCTCACAAGCTTTCGACCATTGGAACTTTGCTGAGTCAACTTTGTCAACGGGGATGAAATGGATGAGAACCCCTCGACGAACCTTCTATAATAACCAGTCAACCCTAAGAAACTCCTAATATCAGTTGGAGATGTGGGTCTGGGCCAGTGTTGCACTACCTCAATTTTCTGAGTGTCAACTCGAATCCATTCTCCAAATACAATGTGGCCTAAAAATGCCACTAACTCAAGCCAAAACTCACACTTGGAAAATTTGGCATACAACTCTCCATCCCTGAAGTTTGGAGAACTACTCTGAGATGACTAACATGATCTTCATCAATCCTTGAATAAATTAGAATGTCATTAATGAATACGATAACAAACATATCACGATAAGTATTAAACACGCTGTTCATAAGGTCCATGAATGTTGCAGGAGCATTAGTCAAACCAAAAGACATGACTAGAAACTCAAAATGACCATAACGGATCCTGAAGGCTGTCTTTGGAATATCATTCTCTCTTACTCTCAATTGATGATAGCCCGATCTGAGGTCTATCTTAGAAAAGCAAGTTGCACCCTGAAGTTGATCGAAAAGATCATCAATTCTCAGAATGGGATACTTATTCTTTATGGTAATCTTGTTCAATTGGGGGTAGTCAATACATATCCTAAGAGAACCATCTTTCTTCCACATAAATAAGACCGGAGCGTCCCAAGGTGAGACACTTGGTCGAATGAAACCTTTATCATGAAGGTCTTTCAACTGCTCTTTTAACTCTTTCAACTTGGATGGAGCCATTCTATATGGCGGATTAGAGATATGTCGAGTATCAGGAAGAATATCTATACCGAAGTCTATTTCTCTCTCAGGAGGGACTTCGGAAAGATCATCTAGAAAGACCTCTGGAAACTTACTCACAACTGGAACTGACTGAATATGTGGTGTCTCAACACTAGAGTCATTAACTTGTACTAAGTGATATATGTACCCCTTGGAAACTAACTTTCTGGCCTTAAGATATGAAATGAAACGACCCTTAGGCACTACTGAGCTACTCCTCCACTCAATAATTGTCTCATTAGGAAACTGGAACTTAACTAATCGAGTTCTACAATCAACTGAGGCATAACAAACATGACGCCAGTCCACACCTAGAATAACATCAAAGTCCATCATATCTAACTCAACTAAGTCAGCCATGGTGTCCTTCTGATTGATAAAAATGATAGAATCACGATAAACTCTCTCAGCTAGAATAGACTCAACAAAAGGTGTAGAAACACTGAAGGGCTCAAGAAGTTGATCGGGAAGAATATCAAAACTCATAGCAATATATGGAGTCACAAAAGATAGACACGCACCTGGATCAAACAATGCATATACATCAAAAGTAAAGACTTTGACCATACCAGTGACAACATCAGGTGAATTCTCTTGTTCTTGGTGACTGGTGATAGCGTACAGATGGTTTGCTCCTCCACTTGTCCCTGAAGTAGCTCCTCTAGGTGCAGCTCTGTATGGCGGAGCCGCTGAAGAAGATTGGTCTCTATTGCCCCCATTACCATTACTCTTCCTGTTCTTAGGGCACTCTCTCATGAAGTGACCTGTCTGACCACACTTGAAACAACCAGTGGATCCATTACGACACGCTCCTAGGTGGTTGCTACCACACTAAGCACATGCAGGAGTCCAGTTGGCCCCTTGTGCCACACTACCTTGAGATTGGGCAAGTCGAGCTCTGAAGTTCTGCGAATTCTGATTCCTTAACTCACCTTTGTTCTTTGGTGCAGGTGCACTAGAAGATGATGGAGCAGGTCCATTTGGCTTTTGTTTAAAAGGATGACCAGTTCGCATTGCTCTTCTGCTGCCTGGACTCATTTCCTGTTGTCTTAGCCTTCTTGTTCTGGAACTCTTCTCTATATCTCAGCTTGTCCGCCTCAACTTGTTGTACATGGATCATAAGCCTTGCTATGTCTGTGTCCCCTATCAACATCGCAGCCTTACCCTCTTTGCTTGAAAGACGAGATAACCCAGACACAAACAAGCTCATCCTGCTCCTCATATCAGCAACCATCTCCGGAGCATAACGGGACAGTTCAGTGAAGTTGAGGCTATACTCATGCACACTCATGGATTCCTGCTTAAGGGTAAGGAATTCTCTTACCTTTGCCTCTCTCAGTTCACGGGGAAAGAAACACCCCATGAATGCCTCTTCGAACACAGCCCAACTCACAATTGGTGCCCCTTCAGCTCTACTCTTCTTCCATTGGTCGTACCAGACCCTAGAAACACCCTTCAATTGGTATGCGGCTAGTTCCACACGCTCAGCATCAGCAACGTGCATAACCTCAAACACCTTCTGCAGCTCCTCCACAAAGTTTTCTAGATCTTCAGTGACCTAGAACCGGTGAAGTCTGGAGGATTCATCCTTAAGAACTCATGGATCCTGGATGTATCAGCCACATCCTGTCGATTCCCTCTTTGTTTCCCTGCTTGGTTGGTCACCACTTGAATCAATATTCGGATAGCATCCTAGAACTCAACATTGGTGACCTCTACTTGGGGTGCACTTCTGGTGCATTGGGTACCCCCTTGATCCTGGGGATTAACATTTCTCCAAGCAGGACGACCTCGAACAGCTCTTCATAGAGGCATGATCTGAAAGATACTTGCAAGCAAGAATTAGAAAGAAACTTTATAGAATTGAACTCTATCGCACGAAAAGAGTATGAAAGAAGTGAGATAGTTCCTAAATGTTGTAGCCTCCTAATTATAGATGTGGCGCGCTTTACACCGATAACAAAGACTCTACAGACACGACTTTATAGACACCGTAGGACTCTTGAACTCTCTGCTCTGATACCAAATTTGTAAGGCCTCGAGCCTACACTCTGAGTGTGGCCGACACTCGAGAACCATTGATGGCCCCAAGCGAACCCTTGGCCTGGCTCAACTCTCAACAGAAGACTTACTTAACATAAGATGAACTCAAATGTAAAGATTTAACTCAAATGTCTCGAATACTTAAATCAGAATATTTAGAAATAAACATTCAACTGGCTAAAAGAGGCAACTCAAGTCTTAAACATTTAACAATGGAAATGAAAAGACTCTTCAACTATTATTGTCTATCTATGAAGCCTCTAATAACTATGATGGAAGTTGGGACAAGACCCACGGCATCCTAACATGACTGAAAGTAAATGTGGGAAATCCTCCGGAAGCAAGGAGGCTCACCAAAGCAACTCTGGGACTGCAAGTGGTATCAACGGTCCGCCTGTTGATGACCCTGAACTCCTGTATCTGCATCATAAAAGATGCAGGCCAAATGGCGTCAGTACATGGAATGTACGAGCATGCAAGGGGAACTCTAAAGCACAAACATACGCTTGAACTTTATAAAAAGGAAGAATATACTCAACTCAACTCAACTCAAGGATACTCAATAATACACGAAGATACTCAACTCAGTTCAATATAAAAGCAACAATAAAGATGCATTATAAAAAAATCTTTTAAAACAGTAGATAATAACTCAATGTATTTAAAAATACAATCTTATTTGGGAGATTCTCTAACCGACAACCATCATTATGAGTTATGTTATGATACAACGTCTCGTCCACGCTGTCAAAACTGTCTTATACCTTGCCAGAGTATAAGACATCCTCAACTAAGTGGATCAACTAAGCTATGCTTAAAAAGAAATAAATAATCATCTAAAAAGTATGACATTTTACCCATGTTGGCATACATGATTTATGAGAACTCTGAGTTGTCTGAACGCATCCCCATATCGGTGCTCAATACTACTCCCAATAATATAACTCATGCTAATATGTTTAAAAACATTTCCTCATCCTCAGACTTGGAGATTATTACTCAAAAGGGTTCTCTTAAAAGAGATTATACTCAAAAACTCATCATGAACTCATTTGGAAATCAAAGTTTCCTCTCATTTTAAATGTAAAACATTTACTTTTGGAACTACTTAGTTCCCATATATTCATTTTGAAAAAAATGAAACTCAACCCTCCTCATCCTCATACTCAGGTACTCAAGTCTTAAAACAAGTTTTAAAAGTTTGTAAAAGACTTCTCAAAATGACTCAAAAGAACTTCCTCGAACTTTACTCTTAACTGTATCTTGAATTTGAATTATAAATTACAGAGTTATAACTTAGATATGCATGATCTCTCAAAGATTAATGAAGATTTTAAGTGTGCATATCAAGTAGAGAACATAGGTACTGTTATACCCCATTTTAACTCGAGGTCAAAACGTGTTACAACATATTGGTGATTTCCAAATTATTAACTAACTTAAGAAGTCGCCACCTAATTAATTACGGTAAATTAGGACACCTAAATATTTAACTAAGTAATACTAAAATTGACTCCAATTAAGGTCTACTTAACCTATGTGATTCTAGGTAAGAGTTCTAATTATCCTAAAGGGAAGGTATAAGGCATCCTTTAAAATCTGTTAAAAACAATTAACCGGCCAAACTTAGGTTAATTAATTTTAAGGGTAAATATGAGTGCTAAAATTTTGAAAAGCAATTTTAAAAAACATTTTAACATTTCAAAATTCTTTTGTATTTATTTTAAAATGGTGAAGATTTACGAAAATTAATTTGTCTAAAACCATTTTTGTTGTTGATCGTAATTGATGGCTAAAGGAAATATAGTAGTAAAGAAACAATGACCTTTACTCTTGGATTCATAAAATGTTTTCTCTTGAAACATTTTAGAAAAATAATTAGAACAAAATAATTTATTTTTTTAGGTCCCTGCCAAGTTTGAATAAAATTTAATAAGTTTAGTGGGTTTAAAATTGTGCAAAAAAAAGTGTTTTTAAAAAGAATTTGCCAAATGAAGTTTATAAAAA
The DNA here is from genome assembly GCA_029582245.1 of Solanum etuberosum. NCBI lineage: Eukaryota > Viridiplantae > Streptophyta > Magnoliopsida > Solanales > Solanaceae > Solanum > Solanum etuberosum. The sequence continues at coordinate 64,176 of JAJONR010001712.1, forward strand.
GCTAAAATAACTATAAAGATTTGTTTCTAACTAAAAGGTACCCAAACCCAAACATCTATATTATGTTAGTTACTATGAAACAAGAAATTAACACATATCCAAAACACATAAGCTAGTTTAACATATAAAAAAAATAAACAAACAAGTTAATGCTAAAATATGAGTAGACATAGGTGACCCCAAGTGAGTTTCACTTGTTTTGCTTGCTATTCGGGTAGTTTAAGATGTAGTGAAGACTCCATATGTGGGTATGTCAGTACCTTGCGATAGTCCTTAATTGGGACTCCAATTTTGCTCCAAAGGTATTCATACAAATAAAAAAAGGGTAGCAAAATTAGTAAGGTAATCAACTTTAAATGATAGAGAATAAATAAAAAATAGAGCGAAGTAAAACACACAAATGCCGAACAAGCTCAAAGTCACTACTACAACAACTTTAAAGCACAAAAATAATACCCAAATACTCTCATATTCAAGCTACTATATAATACTCAAATCCATAAGTAACTATAAGGAAATCATCTTTCTAAGTACACAAGTCATTATTCAAAACTTCAGAAGACTTGTACACATATATTTGACATGCTAAATTCTATAATATTTTACTTGAAGAACTTGGTTGGTTAATTAGTGGTATGTTTAATTAATTTGATTGTGATTATATGAGATGAAATCTCTAAATGGCAGTGATTCAAGTTGCTGCCCGAGAGCCATAGCTTGTTCGTTGAAATACCCGTTACACGATTGACAATAGACACTGTCACCGATTTGGGGTAGTATCTGATGGCTAAAGAAGGCTAAGAATATGGTAACAGAAGAATCCAAAGCTCACATTTTGTATACAAACATAGAATGCAAAACTATAATATATTCAAAACTAATGATTTTCTTTTACAATGTCAATCTAATAGACGAGAGAGAAAGCTAAAGATCTGCATTCTGCTAAATATAGAAACAAGATATGAATGAAGTCAAACGAGATTTTTGAGGTTTTACACATGCCATTATTTAAAATTTTTAACGGAAACTTATACGCATAAATCTACCACCCGAACGAAAAGGAAGCTTAAAACTTGTATTTGTTTGCACAAATGTATGGAGTGAGTTTACTGCCAATATGCTACAACTATAACACCTCACATTTTAATTAGGAACAACACATAATCTTTATCAAACATACTTTAAATGAGAATACACGATCTGCAAATTTTAATCATACAAAGACGCCAAATAGCCATTTAACTTGGAACCACAAACTGATTTCGTTTAAGTATCTAATCCAATCGTTTTTAAAATTCGAGATATCTAACACATGAAGGGAATATAGATTTGAATATGAACGGAATTCAAACAAGACAAGAATACATTTTTAACATAACTTACAGTATAACTAAAATATAAAAAAAAAAAAACCACTCTTGAGACATGAATGTCTTGAAGCATACACAACATTTCAGTGACAAAACAGGGGAAGAAGGGGCGAGTGTCACCTGGTGTGGGGCAGCGAACGGAGATGCTTTGGTTGAAGGCCTACGTTCGAATAACGACCAGCTCGAGTATGCTCGAAACCAGAGTTCTTAGCCGAGATCAAAACAGAGCCAAGACGGTATTTTGGAGTAAAAACAGTGGTTAAGGAGCTATGGTGCGATGAAAAAGCTTTGTTCGAAATGGATGAAAGAGCTCTTATTTATAGTGATGAACTAGGGTTGTTATCATTACGATTTGGGCGGGATTTCAACCAAAAACTAACCGTTTGAAATTCAAAAAAAGAAAATCTGCCTATTTGATTCTCCATCAGTGATTTAGGAAGTATTTTTGGCCTCTTCTCTTGACAGAATTAAAGAGGAGAGATGTAAATGTGGGAGAGGAAGAAAGACATTAGGTTGCACGAAAATGGAGAGACTAGGCTCTGTCCATTGGTAGTGATCGTTGATGTTTCTTGAAGAAGAAAGAAAAGAAAAGCGATCTTTTGGGGGATAAGGTGCGGCTGCTGGGATCTTAGGATTAGGTCGAAATTTGGGCTGAAAATAGAGCTTTTGGGCCGAATTTTTGGGCAGATTTTAGTATAAAATGTGGGCTGGAATGGTGAGTTTAAGCTGGATTTCTTGGGCCGAATTTCTTTGATTTTTCCTTTCTTTTCTTAAATTATTTTAAACTTCTAACTTAATAACTAATACAATATAAGTTATAATATGACAACTAATAAAAAATATATCAATATTACGACTTTATGCTAATATAAAAAAAAGATACAAAATATTGACTTATAATTAATTTAATAAAAAGCGAAACTTGAAAAAATGACGACAATCGATTATTTAAGAAAAAAGAGGTGTAAAAAGTGATAATAGTAACTTTGATAATTAAACATATAATTTTAGTAGATAAATAGTTGTAATAGTAAAAATAATTGTGAAAAAAGGATAATTTGATACGTTATTAAATTAGACGCTTGAAAATAATGAATTAGAAGAAAGGAGGGTCAAATTTTGGTGTCAACAGGTACGATTCGATGGAACTCACACGGAAAGAAGGTCGGAATGGTAGGGGACCTGGCAACCCTGGCGCGGCGCGCCAGCCCTAAAACTACTGACCAGTGTTTCGGGCGCACTGAGTGGTGCACCGCGCCAGGCCCTCAACTAATGGGTAGTAGTTTTGGCGCACTGGTGGCGCGCTGCCCCACCCTTATGCCAAGATTTTTGATGAAAAACTCTTCTCAATCTCAAGCCCTAACTCACCTAGATTCGAATGAATTCCTTAAAACTCCTTTGGAAACATAATTCCAACAAAATCCACATAAAATTCCTCAAGAACAGTACTCAAACACAAGATCCTCATCTCAAGGATTCAACGAAAGCTCATATTAAAGAATGAAGCACCAACTTCAAGAAACTCATCAAGAAACTCAATATACTTAATCTTATGGATGAAATTCATAAAAGAAACTCATGATTGGTGTGTGGGTGAACAAACCCAACACTATGGAAACTTACATACCTCGAAAGGGTTGAATCCTTGTGAAACTCCTTCACGATCGCAAGAATCTTGAACGAACGCTTGAACTTCTCCTTTCTTTCTCGTCTTGAACTTCTCTCTAAAATCCTAAGCGCGTTTAGGAATTGTGAAAATTGATCTAAGTCAGTTTAGACCCTAAAATATTACTAAAATGAGTTAGGCTAGTGGGGTAAGTAAAAGACAAAAATACCCCTCCTTAATTCGGATGAATTTCCTTAATTGGACATGTTGAACTCAAACGGGCATATCTCCCTCATCTGAACTTGAAAGTTAGCAAAATCGGTGGCGTTGAAAATATGACTCAACTATCTTTCATTTGATACCTTATGGGCCACCTAAGCCATCTTGTACTGAAATTTATGATCGTTTGAAATTGACCCAAAACTCACAATTTAAGGCTAACTTGCAAAATTCTTAATTTGGCTCTTTCCAATTTAGTTCTTTCTAAAATTAGCTCTTTCTAAGACCGAGGTGTTACAATATTTCAGTAGCATAATTTAATATTAATATATGAACAACATCACCTATGGTGAAAAATATTTTATTTCTTTATGTTTCTACCTTATCTTTACGGAATTGTAGTATTATCCCTTTTTATGCAGCATACATACCATACAGTTGTTGTCTAATGAGAGTATCTAGTATCTTATAGAAGTTGTATCGTGAAATAAAAAATTAAACTTTTTCAATAAAAAAATTAATTGATTAAAAAATTTAAAGTATTATTTATAGAATCTTTAATTTGATTTAAGATCATTTTGTGATCAACCACGATTTTCTTATCTATTTTTATATAGCTAGCAAGGAGTGTATCTTGTGACATAACATTTTCTTAAATCAAAATGAACACAAATAATAGGAAATTCATACTTATCAAAATTCATACACAATATAAATATAAAAAAGAAAAAATATATGGAACAATTCATAGCCAATGAAGAAGGAAGACGAAAATATATGTTCATGCTATATTCACTCTAATGATCCATTTGATTGAAATCTCTTGCCACCAACACTTCAATTTTTTTTAAAAATATATGGAACAATTCATAGCCAATGAAGAAGGAAGACAAAAACATATGCTCATGCTTTATTCACTCTAGTGTTCCATTTGATAGAAATCTCTTACCACCAATACTTTACTTTCTCCGTTCATTCTTACTTATATCTATTAAAAATAATTATTATCATGGCTATATTATCATATTATAAGTAAAAGTGAAAATTTACTTTAGAAATAGTGGTCTTAACATCAAAACTAATAATTCAATGGACTACGTTGATGCCCGCTATTTTAGTAAAATTCGGAAGAAACTCCTTCGTTTGAGGTTAAAAGAATAAAAAATGAAAAAATAAAGAAGAAATATCTTACCCCAGTCATGTGCCTTTTTTCGTATTTGTTTATTATTATTGTCTCTCTTACAACTTGATCTATTTATTTTATTAGAAAAAATAATCCACAATGTGTGTATTCGTCATTGTTCACTCATTATGTGAACACTAATTAGTAAATTCTCTCTCGAATGAAAACACAAAGGAAATTAATTAAAGAAACAAAACAAGAAAAATAAATGAATATTCTCACGCACTATATATATAAGTTTTTTATGTGAAGTTCATAGATAATTGCACATTTCTTTGTTCTATTAATTTCTTCTTTAATAGAAAGTCAATACCTAAATTCCAATGCTAAGAACTTCGAAAAAACATATCAATGGATTGGGGATGAATCGTATATGAAAATTTGAAATGATCTCAAATTGTCATAGAAAAGAGATCCCCAAAAAATTATAAGGAGAGAATGGTTGTGATTTATGACCGAAGAAACATGAAGGTAGAAATTGTTGTGACTATTCGTAGGAAATTAGTCTTTTTAATAAATAAAATATGTAAGTTAATTAAAAGGGTATTGACGTTCTGAAATGATATAAATAATATTGAAATATGTATGTGATGAAAATTGAAAGAGGAAAATATGAGTGTGAATTGATGAATGATTTGTTACAATTTGTTCACCAACTCTTTCTTATATGGTACTTCCAATTTCGGTGAATTTTGAACTTAATCAACTGTTGCAAATAATACTTGGGTTATTTTAAGAAGAAGAAGAAGAGTAGAAAACCTAATAGAATCGTAGTTTAAAAGTCAGAGGAAACCCCTCTATTTATAGCTAACGAAATTAGAATGAATAGGTACTAGTTGTGCCTTATCAGAAAAGTAAAACCCTTCAAAAAAGTCACTGATCATTGAAAAAGTCACAACTCATCGGATAAGGCACAACTCTTTGGTAAAGTCACAACCCTTGAAAAAATCACAATGCTTCGGAAAAGTCACAAATCATCAGAAAAGTGACAATCCTTTAGCGTGAAAAAGTATCTACTTTTAATATAATATAATTAAATAAAATAAATTAAATATTTATAATTGGGGGTATTATAGTAATTCAACATTCATGTTTATGCTTTTAAGGTAGTGTGTGTGTATATATATATATATATATATATATATACATATAATGAGCAAAGGCATGATAATGGAATGAAAAAAAAGTCTTGATGAAATAAATGGGGTTTCCAATGAATTGAATGAAAAATTGAGAATTAAATCGAAAAGAATGAAAATATCTTGAGAATAGGTGAAGATGAGTACAACAATGCTTTGAAAAGGTGAAGTCATTGAGTCAAATTGATCATATATTTACCCTCATCCCAATTACAAGCCTAAAATGACCCTTGAGATCTTGTTTAAACCAGGTTGTGTCATGATTGCAAAATATGAGCAAACCTATAGGATTAAGCTTGCATGTATTTCTTTTCCGTAGAGTAAGAGTTGTATTAATTCCTAACTTCTTTGTTGATGTTCTTTGTAAGAGCATAAAATCATTTTTTTTATGAAGGCACTTGAATTCTTTTGTTGAGGCATTGTGAGCATTAGTGATCTTGAGCTTAAATTGATAACGGCTAGTCATCATTTGAAGCTTCTTGAGCATGATTGAAATATTGCATATAATTGTTAGTAGTCTTGTGATGGCACTTGAATGTTAACTCACTTTGAGAACTATTATAGATACCCTTATTGAACTGATTTTATTCTTGATTTACTTGAGGAAAAGAAAAAGTTTAAGTTGGGGGTGTTGATGAGTCTGAAATTTTGATTCATTTGAGGCCTTTTAGTTCAACAAGTAGTATCCTCAATTCCTATTTATGTATTTATCTGATGATATTTTGATGTGTTGACAGCTATGAAATCCAAAGGACAAGACAAGGATGAAATTACACAAGGAGAGGCCAAAAACGCTGAAATAAAGTGAAATCCCAAGCTAAAGATCGCCAAAGGTAGATGGTGAATCGCCTAGTATGCTCCATTCTTCCAAAATTGATAGTGTTCGATCATAAAATATCAAGGTGAGTCGGTGGAGAAAGATGATATCATCGATCCACCGAATGTATAAAGGCGGCCTTTATTCCATCACCGAATGAGACAGACTTTTGAGATAAATTGAAGGCTAAATGTGCAAACAAGGTGGTAATCGGTGATTCGCCGAACGTCAAAGACTGACTAAATGGAGTTGGCTGGTTAAGGTTCAAATAAATGAAGCCCGAAGCCAAGTAAAGGGCTAGATGAAGAGTAGAATGACAATATGATGAATCATGTAGGCAAGTCTGACTAATGTCGCCGAATAGGTCGCGCATAAAATTCGTATTAATTTTTGGGAAATAAAAAATAGCCCAAAGGAGAGAGAAAATGTATCTCTTACCCATTCTAAGTTTTTCATATTGGGAAATATATTTTTCTATTTTTCTCTGAGTTTTGGGGTTTTGAACAATCTTGTAATTGACAATTGAGGGTTCAAATCAAAGTGGGTGTTGAAGATTATTGTTGATTATCAACAATTTCATGCCTGGAAACATAATTGGTATAATTTCTTTCAAATTTTTGATGCTTGGCTAAAACCCCATTCTAAGTGTGTGATAATGGAGTTGGCTGTTTATTTAATTTAGTGGGTCTACTGTCTAGCTTTGTTTTCTTGCTATTAATTAATGGATTTGAGCTTTTTAGCTTGGTGTTAATTCATCTGTTAAGGTTACAAAATTAATACTAGCTTATATCTTCGATTGATACTCGAAAGAGATTAATTGAAGTGGGTAAATAACTTAATACTTATAAATTAGGTTTGATTGTTTTACTATGCTCGAAAGAGAAATTGTAGTTCAATTCTAATTGCGCAATTTACTCAAAATAGATATTTTAGTAAGGTATTGGGTTGATTTTTATTTTACATAGATGAGATGAAAGGAGATTCTATGATATGATGCATTGAGACCATAAGACGATTTGTGTCGTTGAAAATTGCTGAGTCTATTCATGACTACTTAGCATTATTTAGCAAGCACTTGTACCCCTATTCGATGTTGATACCAACTCCCACACCCCTAGAGTCGTCTTGTCTTTTAGTTGTTTAAATCCCTGGTTTTAGTTGAGTTTTGATAATTGACAAAATTCTTTTATTAAATTTGGTGGAATCATCCACTCAATTGTCCTAAATTCTACAACGAATTGTTTTGTATCTTTAATTTTCTAATTAAATTCTTTGAATTATATAATTCCCTGTGGGATTCTTCCCCAACTCTTTTCTTGGGAATTTATATTCCTAGCGATTGATTACTGTTTAACTTATTTTGAGAGTAATTTGAGCGTTATGAAAGTGCGTCCCTGGTAACTCTAAAGATGGATTCTCTCAATGGAAAATTCACATAATGATGAGCGTGTGATTTTTGAGACACTAGGAGTATATTAGCCACAATTCGAGGCTCTGGTGTATTGCCACCATGCGCAATTTGAGTTTGGTGAAACATCTATTAGTCAGGTTCGAGTCTTGACATTGTGGTTTCATTTGGTTCTTCAGGGTGCCTTAGTTGTGGTACAAGTTCGGGATCGGCCATTTTATCTTCAAGAGTTTATCTAATCTTACTCTTAGTTAGGGATATCTTTAGCTCTTCTACATCGGGTCCGTTTGGGTTATCTACTTACTAATTGTGCATAAGTGTATCTTTTGGGCTTACGGGGTCCAGTTAGGTTGTAGATAGATATTTTACTTTACTTCTTCATTTTTTCTGGATTCGTGATCTTTATTATTAGAATTTCCGCTATTTCTTTGTTTATCTGACCTCTAATGACCATTTATTTCCTCACTTTTCATTATGTAGGTAATTTCCTAGCTTAGTCGACATATAATTCCTATTAGGTACCTACTGATTTGGTACTCCTACTAGACACTACATCTATTTGAAATGATGCATATCCGAGCGCCAGCTGACATCGTTGATTCGAGCACTTGGGTGACTTATTGAGACTTAGGGTGAGTTGATTACATTATAGTTTGACTCAGTTCCGTCTTTGTATAGTTTTTGCCTACTCTTTTGTATTTGAGACAAGTCCGTACTGATTTTGTTTATTTTCAAAGTTATACTCTTTCATTAACTTGTACATTCATCCACCAGGTCATGAGATTTGATTTTGTACTATTGTGTATATATATATATATATATATATATATATATATATATATATATGTGTCATGTCTCAATTCCGTTATGTTTTCTTATTTATTGTTATAATCTTCTCATAGGTTGTTGATTCTTCCCAATATGCCTACTACTTTTTGTTCCAGAATATCAGTTGATTTACCTACAGGTGGGTTATGGTAGGTACCATCATGACTCGAGCTTTCAGGTTGTGATAAAGTTGGTATCAGAGCCCCGGGTTCACTGGTGTCATTGAATTAAAGCTATTGTAAATAGAGTTCCACGGAGACGTCTATTTCCTATCATCGTGATGCTTTTGAATATCTTTAGCAAGATTCTTTCTTTTGGTTTATGATACTGCATTTGGTCATCTTGTTTCTAGTTACTTAACTGTTTCACTCTTTTATCGGATGGCTCGTACATGTGTTCGGTGGTGGGGGGTGGATTCTCCTAGGTAAGCAGGTATAGCCCCAACTAGGGGAAGATAGGACCCCGAGGTCAGGCGCTAGCTGTACCACAAGCTCAGGACCAAGGTAGATAGGTGACTTCAGATCTAGTAGCCTCAAAAACCTCATATTCCTTTATAGCCGATGGACTTAGGACTAACCCAACAACCACCTGAGCTAGTATTGCTCCTGACTTGCAGCCAAATATCACTCAACTATTAGTCATGCAAGTGGGAATGCATAAGGCCCATCCCCATCTATTCTAGGGCCACATGCTCAGTTAGCAACATGGGCTTCCTAGGTTAGGGTACCCCCAAAATCCATCCCCACCGAGCCAATTATCGCAGCAAGAGCTATGCAATGAGAGGAGTAGAAGATGCTTAGAATGTTTTCGAGAGTTACTCCTCTGAGATTTTCTGGGCTATATAGGAGGATTCCCATGAGTTTTTTATGACCTACCGACAATGGTTGTATATCTTGGGTTTAGTATAGTCTAGAGGAGCAGACTTTACTACATATCAGTGTAACAGACTAACCAGGCAGTCATGACATTCATATATTGAGTATAGTCCATTTAGGTCACCTCTCGTGTCTAGGAATGAGCTCTTAGAGGCTTTCATGGTGTGATTTATACCAATGAGCATCATAGATTGACTATGGGATCAATTTTCTAGGTTTCAACAGGTTAGTATTTTACCAACTCATTGGACTCAAATTTATGAATTATTACCATGTTTTAATGCTAATTGAGAGGGATTTAGACCCTAGATATCTTAAATGCAGACAATCTTTTAAAAAAATAAGTTTGATGGATTCGAACACAAAAGTACTGAAGCGCACCAACGATAGAAGTTGTGTCCCCTAGAAGCCAACATGCATCTTGTAGGCTTGGATAGAGAAATAGTATCTCAGTACCAATATATAGTTGGCACGATAAAGTGACTAATCGGTGTTCGCCGATAACATTGGTGACAAATCTTGTTAGAATTGAAAGTTGATGCGTGGAGGCGACTAGTGCTCCACTTTCTTTGATTGGCATCTCACTGGTACATCGCAATTCTGAAGGACGGAAGCTTAAGGGAAAAATACAATGGTAGGAAATAATGCTTTCTTTGGGTAGTTTCGAGATTATAATGGAGATTTGTGCAATTCTGTACCCTTATATATTTTTCTAATTAAGGCAATATGAAAAGAAATGTTATGTAGAGAATATAGTAGAGGGAAGAGGTAGTAAGAACTTTCTTGCTTGTAAAGGAAGAAACCTCATATTTGTGTCAATCCAAGAATGGAATTCAAGTTTTTCTTTCCAATTTAGCTTGGAATGGAGCTTTCTTTTATGGGTATTGTCTATATTTTATCTTTTTTGAGTAGCTAAATCCTTATCTAAGGGTGTGTGTCCTAGATGACAATGTAAAACCCTGAATGAGTATTGATTAATCAACTCTATTTTTTATTATATTGCATGGATCTACTATTGTCTTGTAGTTTTAATCTAAAATTAGTTGTTTGAAACATTTATCAAGCTTCTTAACACCATTATGACTTGGGAAAGCTTAATGGAGTTGGGTAAGAGTCAATAGTGAGAACTTGATGAAATTTACTCTATGGATTTGAGCCCGGGATGGGATAATCCGAGTGGTTTCAGATTTAGTGATATGAACTAGCAATAGTCTATCTACTAAAGAAATATTTAGTGCTTTATTAGAAAAGGTCTTTGAGTTTGGGATCCAAGGGGCATATGCTTGATAGATTGGGAGAATATCGAGTGTAGCCTAGACCAAATGCTATCCATGTATCAATCGATGTTGTTCGGTTAATCCTTGTCTATTCGAGTCGAAACCTTTATCGCTATTCACACACTTTTAGTCTTCTCCAACTTGTTTAGATCTTATTTATGTTAACTCCCTATTTTGTTGCTTAATGTTGTTGTTTGATTTTGTTGAAATCTGATTTGATCGATAAACACCCCATATATATATATTTGTTGAGATTCAATTTGCTATCTTGTTTGAGAGGTGAAATCAATTGAAGAGGAATCCAAAATACCATTCCTTGTGGTTCAACACCGACCTTATAAGTTGGGTATTTATTTTGCATACGATCGCCTATGCCCTGAAATATGGGACATATTTGAGTGTTCATCAGAAATGGAGCCGTTGTCGGGGATTAACTAACGATCATCTTTTGTTGATTTCTAAATCCAAAATTGTGTGCATTTTAGTTTTCTTGTTACTTTTTGTTTGTGTTGTTGTTTGTCTAAAAATATGGCAAGATGATTCAAGAATCCAACGAAAAAAGTGTTGATGATGTGGAATATGAAAAAGTGTTTGCCGTCGATGTAGCACATATGGAGCTAGTTGTGGCTAGAGAATTTTGCTTACTATCGGAGGTAGGGAATGTTAGCGAAAATCCTGATTCTTCATTTGTTGCAAATGAAGACACTTTTTTGTGGCACAATCGAAGAAAATGTAAACCTACATTTAAGGAACTTCATGTATATTTGTCTCACTCTTGAGACAATGAATCGAAATCGTGAAGCTATTCGGCTGAAGTTGTTCCCTTTTTCACTGAAGGATGAAGCTGGATCATGGCTTATCAATTTACCCCAAGGGTCTATTACAACTTTGACTGAATTGAAGGTTGTTTTTCTAGAGAGATATTTTCCACTTTCCCTCTTGGTAAGAATGCAACGTGAAATTGCAAGCTTTAGGCAAAACCCAAAGGAATCTCTCTATGAAATGTGGGTAAGATTCAATAGAAAGCTAGCAATATTCTTAAGGCACGAGTTGTTTGAAAATGTCTTGCTACAAGTTAGATCTTTGATACATCGAAATCATGTGATTGAAAATGTGTTGGCAATAGGATTCTTAGGGGATATCTCATTGAGCTAAGTGAGAGAGTTGTTCGAAGGAAGTACAAGGAGAAATCCAAGCTGAAACAACAACAAATCCAAGAGCACCTCGGGAGATGCTCAGTCCATTTTTTATGTAGAGCTTGGTGAGCTCCGATTCAGAGCAGATGATGAATCGGTTAAGTTCAAGTAGACATGCCCACAAAATCACCTAACGAATGTCAAGTAGTATTGGTTGATGAATCAATGGATGACTAGGTAGAAGATTTAGAAGAAAGGGAAGTCCAACCTAACATTGGGTGATTGTGAGGTACTTGCGCCGTCCCACGATGTTAAATCAAGCGCTTCTTAGGAGGCAACCCAAGTGTTTTTCTTTATTTTCCTTTTTACTTTACTTTCTGTTATTTTTGGTATGTTTTTTCGGGTATAAAAGGATGCCTTTTGAAGGGTATGAGAAATGAAGAATATATGCTATCAATGTTAGAGAAGTGAAATACCGGTCCAGCATTATACATCGCTAGTTCTTCCCAGAATACCTTAGTAAAATTCCTAGTAATCTACGTTTAGCCATGAACTACTGGTTAACTATTTTACGGCGCTAGTCAAAGCACCGATCCAATCTAGTAATCTGTCATCAATTCACTAAATCTATACTTCAAGAAGTAATAGGCTGCCGAAATGTGAGTCGCCTATCAGCCGTAAGTCTGGTAAAGACAGGTTTTTAATTTTGACTTTTGGAGAAGAACTTCGAAAGACTGGATTTGACCAAATCTTAAAAAATCCAAAACCCCAAAAACCTTAACCTTCTTCATTAGTCATCCTCCTTAATCCCTCACACTCACATTCATCCCCTTTTATAAAACCCTTCACCTACTAAACTCTTTAATCTCCCTTGCACTTTCTCCACTTTCTCCCACTATATAAACCCTTCTCTGTCATTCACAACCCATCACCAAACTAAAAAATCTGAAAATTTTAGTTTTTAAGTTCTTGCTCTCAAAGTTGAAGGAAACCTACTTTTAAGCTATAGATTTCCTTCCTCATGTCTTCATATATGCATAATGGTTTTGTCAAGTTGAAGGTCTACCCTCCAAGTAGATCAATTCACTAATCAACTACAGTTTGGAATACCTAGGATACAATAGCAGTACCACTATTTTTAGAATAATCATAAACTTATGAAAGAAGCATTTCAGTATGTGGAGTCATTTATAGAAGGCTTTCCCAACATATCCATTCAAGTTGAGGACCGTTACTGGGTCCACGTTGTAACTTCTCATTAAGCATATCTTTTTAAAAAGATATGAGAGTTCTATGTGTCAAACCAAATACAAATGGACATGAGAAATCAGCAAGGGGATGCATGGGTAAATCCACACATATCATCTGTAGTATTAAGAGGAAAGGATATTCCTATTACACCTACAACACTCCACTTTCTTAGGTAGGCAAACTACCCAATTCGAGTAAGTAGCTCTACTTCCCACCCTTTTGAAATACAAAGTCAATACGCGTTGTTAGCTAAAGTCATTGCAATAGGTGATTCCAAATAGTCCAAATATGGTAGTGAAATCAGACAATAAGATCTACTCCTCGAGCAAAAAGTGTGCTTTTACTTTGTGCAACGAAGCATAATGCGCTCAAGAAACTTGATACACATACCTACATAAAATGTTGTGCTGATTGCTCGAATAATTACAAGAAAGAAAGTGTTTATGTACAAAATCTTGGTTGAACAAATCAGTCGGACAACATAAAAATCAAGAGGAACCCTACCGTACTCGTTGATGATCAATTTCTTGTGTATGCAGGCAGGTGTACATACATCAAAAGATTAGACAAACTTATAATTTAAGCCCAGTGATTACCATGACAAAGAATTGGGAGAGATATGTGCCAACAATGAAATGCTAAGGACAACCTCCCATACCTCAACCAAATTTGCCATCCACTTAAAATATATGAGACCTTTGGCTCAAGACATTGCCATACTAGAGACTATGATTGTAGAATCAATTGGCAAATGTTTAACCATATATTATCCATAGATATTTACTATGGGTACAAAATGAATATATAATGAGTATAAGAAAGTGGACACTTTAGAACAAGAAATTGATATGTCGAACAAACCCAGATCCATTTCACCACCATATCCATGCCCTAGGAATATTGATATAAACATATCAGTGAGTGATTGTCAATCATCAGCTGGTACTGTTAGCCCACCAAAAAATTGGTTGAATAGGGATGATGATGAGTCATCTGACTGGGATGCACTCACTATGCTAGCGACATAACTACAACAACCTCCCATAACTCAGCAGAGAGAGGAGCCACTACACACACTATAAGCTATTAGCTACCACCACCTTTTATTTTATGATATCATGAATATGCAAGACCAATGGGTGGTTTCTCCATCAAAGAGAATTGACTAAGCCATGGATCCCACAATCCCCTCTTTGTGATTCTCAAATTGATCAAAGGTACGTGTATATTCCTTCGAATAAGAGTCAATGCATGCACATAGTGCCTCCATCCTCTTTCCCTTTTTAGCAATGAGGACATTGCTACTTTTGGATTGTTTGGGGGTAATTTTTAAGGATATTGAGGGGTAATGGGATGATGATTGTGTTTTTCTATGCTTATGTGGATGGTTGTATACGTTAACCAAGTTGGTCATACATTTCCCTATTATTTTATTACATGTTTTTGCTTTTTGAGGTTCGCGCTTAAGAGCCTTTAAATAAGGCCTTGTTCCTCTCAATGAATTTATACCACATGAATCAAAATTCTCTTTTGTAAATAGGAGTGGTAAGAATAAACTCCAAGGTTTTCTCTGTTACCCAATTCTTTCCCAAGGAGAAAAATATCTTTCTTTATTTTAATCATAGTTGTTAATTTGTTTTATTTTTTCCCTTGAGTCTTTTTATGTCGAACAAGGTTGGCGTTCCCTATGGTAGAGTTTGGGCGACTTTCTTAAAGGAAAATGTCAAGTATTAGTTTAAATCGAGTCATATGTCGCACCGCTAGCAACTAGAACCACCAAAATATTTATGGAAAAGGAAACTTGTTTCCAAAATGATTTCAAATGGGAAAAATATGAATTGAAAAGCAATCTCTCGTCACGGTTCATACCATCTCTATTTGGATTTCTGATTGACACATGATATTTTCCCATTGTGGTTGTCAAAAGTCATTCTATTTTATTGATTTTGAGAATAACTTGAGAATTTGTTGGATTGTAATACCTTATGCAAAATTATTGATTCACTCTTAGTTTTCCATGTTATCTAGAACTTGCTCCAAAATATATTTCAAGGAAAAATTCTAGATTTGACTTGGCTCAAAAGATGAACTTAGACTCTTTTTGATTAAGCCACTCCATCCTGAATTTTCCCCTCAAATAACATGATCCTACTGAGACTCATTGAGCCTAAATAATATTTTTTGGTTACCATGTTGCATACCATGATCATTTGTAGCTATCTACCATAACACCGTCATGTGTCGCTAGTTACCAAATGAATGGTGATATAGGCTAAAAGCCTAAGTTTGGGGGAGAAAAGGAGAACAAAGTGGAAATATAGGAAAAAAACCTAAGTTTGGGGTTCGTGCAAAAATAAAACAATGAAGTTTGAGCTAAAGCATAAAAATACCATGAGCTTAAAAATTGAACTGTTGAAAAAACTACGAATGAAGAAAAAAATATTTGTGGGTGCTACCTCATCGTATGCACATACCTCAAGGTGAAAATACAAATAGAAGTTGAAACACGTGAATGTGAAACAAGGGAGAAATAAGGTGGAAAGAAAGGAAATCAAAAATTTGAGTGGAAAACTCAATTTAAATGAAAGCATTGGGGAGGATTCTTAGTCACTTTACCAAATGATATCCATCCTTTTGCCAAATACTATGCCAAACTCACAAGTTCTTGGGGATTTTGAGTCTTGTCAATCTACATTAGTGACGATCTACATAAAGGACATGCTTATGGATCAATGTATATATACATGAAGTTATTTGTGAGAGTGAGTATTCTTGCATGTTCATTAATCCCTTATATTGATATTCTTAAATGTGTGTCAGATTTTCTTTTATGTCAGTGATATTGCATCCATCATATGAATTGTGATGTCTTAATTTCAAATGAATTGCATGAATGCGTCATATCTATGTGAATGATTATGCAAAGCAAGAAAGTTGATCCCATTGACTTGAGATGGTTTATGATTTTGCTTGAAAAAATTGTTGTCCCAGAATTGTGCTAAGATATTTTGCAAAAGCATTTACCTAGAGAATAAAGGTGGAACCGATAGATAGTGTTCCTTGTTTTGAGTATTTTTCTATCTTTTACTTAGTGTTCTTAATTGTTAGCAGTTACATATGTAATTATCTAAATACTATCTTGGGTGTAGGTTATCATTAGTCTTTTGTTTAATGAATGTTTTGCTTGAGGACAAGCAATAGTTCAAGTTTGGAGGTTTGATGAGTTTGTAGTTTACCGACTCATTGGACTCAAATCTATGAATTAATGCCATATTTTATGCTAATATATGGGGTTTTAGGCCCTAGTTCTCTTGAATGCAACCATTGCTTGCTGAAACAAAGTTTGATGGATTCGAACCCAAAAAATAGTAAATCACACCGATGATGGAATTGGCATCCCACAAAAGTCAACAGGCATCTCACCGGATAAGCATCGGCTTGGATGAAGCAATGCCACTTCAGTACCGCACACAGTTTTATGTTGCAATGACTGATCAACGTTCACTGATACCACCACAGATAGCTCCTGTTATAATTGAAGGTTGATGTGAGTAAAATACTTGCACTCCTCTTTTTTTGATCGGTGTCGCATTTTTCTAGCACAAGTCCGAAGGATGGAAGCTGAAGGGGGAAATGCTATTTTAAATAATAGTGCTTCCTTTGGAATGTTCCAAAGATAGAATATGAATTTGTGAAATTATATACCATTATCTTCTTCCTAAGTTGGGAAATATGAAAAAGTGATGTTAAGTAGAGAATTTAGAGAATAGAGTATAGAGAAGAAGTAGTAATAACTTTTTAGCTTGTAAAGAAAAGAACCTTATATTTGTGTAAATCCAAGTTTGAAATTCAAGGTTTGCTTACAAAAATAGCTTGGAATGAATCTTTTCTTTATGAGAATTGTCTCTATTTCATCTTTTATAGTAGTTAAACCCTTATATTAGAGTGTGTGCTAGATGCAGGTGTGAAACCCTGAATAGGTATTAATCAATCGGATCTAATAATTATTGTATTACATTGATCTATTGTTGTCTTGAAGTTTAGATAAAAAAATTAGTGGTTGGAAACATTGATTGATCTCTCTTACACAATTTTGACTTGGGAAAGCTTAATAGAGTTGGGTAAGACTCAATAGAGAGGACTTCATGAAATTAACTCATGGATTTGAGCTAGGGATGGGTTAATCCAAGTGGTTTGACATTTAATGATAAAAGATGGGAATAGACTGTCTACTCAAAGTAGTGTTTGGTGTTTTATTTGAAAAGGTCTCGGAGTTTGGGAGAATCAAAGGGATATACACTTGATAGCTCAGGAGAATATTGAGTGTAGCCTAGACCAAATGTTATCCATGTTTCGATTGATGTTGTACGGTTAATCTTTGCCTACTCGAGTTGAAATCCCTATCGCTATGCACACACCCCTAAACTTTTCCAACTTGTTTAGATCTTATTTGTGGAAATTCCCTATTTTGTTACTTAATGTTTCTTAAATCATATTTGTTAGACAAAACCCCCTATTATATATAGCTCTTCTATGTATTCAATGGCCTTATGGGGTTTGTTTGGTTTATTTACTTTCTAATTATGCACGAGTGTAACTTCTACGCTTATGGGGGGCCAATTAGGTTGTATATAGTTGTTTACTTTATTGTTTCATTCTGTCTAGATTCATGATATTTATAGTTGTATTTTTGGTATTTCTTTAGTCATCTAACCTCAGGTCACCATTTATTTCGTCGCTTTTCACTGTGTGTTTATTTTCCAGGCTCACTCAGTCTATGATGCCTACTGGGTACCTATTGTTGTGTTACTCATGCAACACTCTACTTGTGGTTTTCTTTTGGTAGATCTCAGCGCTAGCGAACAACGTTGATTCAACCGTTTGCTGAGACTTCTGAAGACTGAGGGCAAATCGATGGCATCATAGCTTGACTCAACTTCACATGTATATTATTTTTTGCTAGTCGTTTGTATTCAAGAAAACTCTGTACTTATTTCGTTTATTTGGAACGTGTACTTTTTAGTAGTTTTATCTTTGTCCACCACGTCATGGGATTGGATTTTGTACTATTGTGTGTGTGTGTATATATATAAATATCATTTCTCATACCCAATGTGTTTTCCTTTTTATTGTTATTATCTTCTCGTTATTGTTGATTCTGAAATATTGGTTGGCCTACATACTTGTGGGTTTTTTTAGGTGCCATGACGACTCAATTTTTTGGTTCGTGACAATTCTGTAGTCTCAAATTATTTCCTTATTACATTTCAACTTTTTTTTCTTTGTTCATTTTATATTTTTGTTGAATACAATACCTATCATCACCTTCAGTTTTTCTTCTTCTTCTTCTTCTTCTTCTTCTTCTTGGTCACACCATCAAATATTACCACCACCATTATCAATATTTATTTTTTCTTCTTCACCACCTTTGATTTCCTCTTATATGTCACCCACCACCTAACACCAACAAATCCATCACTATATTTTAGTTTTTCAAGCCAGCCACCAAAAGATGACCTTACCATCAATTTCTTTAATATTTCTTCTATTGCTTTCTTCAATAATTTTTTGGCAAGGTGAGAGATTTTATTTTTAGTGTGAAGGAATAGAAAAATCAGGTATGATGGAGGTGATGAAGTCGATAAGAATAAAAAATAGGATTTCTGAAGAAATTAAGTTGTAGAGAATTGTGATGAAATGTAAAAAATGAATAACAAGAGGATAGTTGGTGGGGTGTGAAGAAGAAGAGGCGTGGAGGATTTATCATATGAGCTTATATTAATTTTTTATTTTAATTTTTGTCTCATTAGTTTTAAGGGAGAAATTATAAAATAGAATGTATACACTTACTATACAATGTATCTTACCTATACATGAGTTATACACTCACTATACAATATATCTTATCTGTACACGATTTATACATTAATTATACATGATGATACACTCAAAAAGTAGAATATAACTTAACTACACATGACCTATATTCTTACTGTACATGATATGTACACTGATTATTCAATCTTGATCAACTCAAAATCACTTCTAACAAGTCCCAAAATTCATATATGAAATTCTCTTGATGATTCAAGTCTCTTGATATATAATTCGCTTTAAACAATTCATATTTTTGATACGTTGAATGATTTTTAAAAAAATGTCAAGGAAGACTTACAAAGACGAAGATGATGATTTGCTAAAAATCACCTCTAAATAGTCCCAAAATTAAGATATGAAATTCTCTTGATGTTTTGAGTCTTTTTATATGTAACTCGGTCAAAATGATTCATGTTTTCCGAACGTCTAATTTTTTTTGTGATAAAGGAGAAGATGAAGAAGAAAAGAAGAATGACAAAGAAAACAATTAATGGCGAAGGAAGACGAATCTGTATTTTGTCAAATTCAATGATTTTGAAAATTTAGCCATTTTTTTATTATGACCCTCAGGGTCATTTATGTGTTTTATGCGTGCTTTTGCTATTTTGCCCCTTCTCGTAGCTTCCTTGTAGCTTGTGTGTGATGTTGGGATGGGTGGCACGCTCCTTGAGGTGTTTGGTTTAGTTTGGTGTGAGTTTTGAGTTTTAGAAGCTTAATGCTTGAAAGAGTTGACTTTAGTCAACATCCGGAGATTCTGATGCCAGATCAGAATTTTGTAAATTTTATCAACTCCGGAAGGGTCATTTTGGGTATAGGGGAATGGTTGGTTTAGGTTTTCAGGTTGTCGTTTAGAGTTGGTGCATTTAAGCGTTTTAGCTTTTGAGTTGTGCCCAAAATGGAACTTGGGGCAGCTTTCTTGGTAAACATGCTTGAAATTTAATTTGGTCAGTGCGGTTAGCTCTGGAATGCCGAGTTTGGTCTAGAACGACCTTTGGTTTGATTCATGAGGGTGTCGCGGTGAGTTTTAGCTTCTTGGTGTGTTGTGGTGTTTTCTTTGTTAAAGTGTTGATTTTGATCAACATTTTGATGAAACGACCTCGGATGATTGTTTTGTTGATTTTTTTGAGTCCGAAATGTCATTTCCAAGTGGTTTGCACTTTTTGTTTGCGTCGTTTTGACTCTTAATGAATTCTGAGGCCTTGTTTGAAGATTTGGGCACTGAGGCCTTCTTCATGAATTTTCTGGTGTCTTGTGCGATGGATTAAGCTAAATCTTTGATCGCTTAAGTGAAGTCCCGTTAAGCAACAAAGAGGCCGCTTAAGCGAAGAGCATCAGAGGGGAGAGGGTCGCTTAAGCGGTCCACCCTTGTCTTTTGAAAAGGTTGCTTAAGCGACCAAGTAGTCGCTTAAATGAAGGGCGCCTCTTAGGCGGGCTTCGCTTTTGCGACCCTTTGGCCGCTTAACCAAATTTCAATTAAGAGAAGTTTTTTCCGTTTTTTCGAAAATCCCTTTTTTCACTGTTTTATTCCAAAGAAAAAACCCATTTGAGTTGGAGCTCGACCTAAGGCGATTAAGAGAATTTCTTGAATATCTAGGCTTGAAAGGTGATTCACTTCTTTTTCCTCTCCTCTACGCTTTTATGTCTTCAATTTTGTTTCCGACCTCAAATCCCTTTATTTCTAAACTTTAGAGTAAGGTAATTTAGCCATTTGAAGTCCGAATTGAGTCCCGTTTGTGCCCATCTTTCTAGCATGTGATCCTTACCACATTTAGGACAGTATGATAGTTTTCTTTTTGTGATTGAGTTATCTCAATTTGTGGGATGTTTTAGGCCCAGTTTCTGGTCCATTTTTTGAGCTAGTAAGATGGTATCGTTTGGCTCGTATTAACTTGCTATTCCTGTTCTTGATATCTTGGCAACAATCTGAGGCTCTCCAAAAGGGAAAAGCATTGGAGTTGTAGTCGTGTGCGGTTTTCGGCCTTGAGGTAGGTTATGGCTTCCCTTTTCTTAGACTTGGCTTAGCTAGATTGAGTATATCTGGGTAGCATTGCATGATTTAGGTTGAGCCCTTAGGTTTGTTGGTTTTTATTGATCCTTGGGTAGTTATGGCCATAAGTTGGGTGGTTTAGCTTAAGTCTAGTTGGAGAGGCCTGATGTTAGGTGATCCTTCTATGAGTAGTATCCTTAGACATTTCTTCTAGGTGGCGTGAAACTTAGGTTTGCATGGTGTTTGATTGTTTTGGTTGGTATGACTAATGGTATGGATTCATTGATTTGTGCTTCATCATTTATTATTTATTAAATTGTTGCGCCTACGATCATGAGCATAGAGAAGTAGGAGTTCCAGGTTAGTACTCTTTTGGTGTCATGGGTATTCTTCCCAATGTTGTGTATGCCATGAGTTGAATGTCATTTCATTTATGAGGGGTGTCTATTTGAATGAGTTTTGTGGGAAGTTGAATTTGTTGGAAAATAGGGAGGTTAATTTTAATGGGTTCGAAGTCCGTGAACTTGTGTTGAATAGAAAATTGGTAAAAAGGCCCTTTACTTGATTTATCGCTCCTCTCAGCTACTTTTAATTTGATTACCTCGAGGTATCATTCCGGGCAGCCCAATATCTTGGCAGGGCTATAGTTTTCTTTTGTTTTACATTTTTGATGAGCTTGAAGCATCATTCTGGGCGGCCCGTAGATACAAATATCTTGGTTATGGGTTAGCTCGATGTGCCATCTCGAGCTGCCCATGGATACATCTATCCGAGTATTGTCTTACGATTAAGCTTGAGGTACCATTCTAGGCGGCTCGATGTTTTTCTTCCGGTCCTATGATATTTCCTTATTTGGAGTTTGATATTGTAGCATTGCATGTGTTTCCTTGAGTGCGTTGGTTGTTTTTTTGTGTGTATTTATAGTTGGTTGTTGATATTATCTACCCGTTCTCTGTTATTAGCTTGTTATGTCTTAGCTTGCCCTTGCTGTGTTAGTTTCATCGTGATTTTTATTTATATTTGATCTTTCTGAGGTCGGTTAGCTGATGATGCCTACTGGGTACCCTGTGTTTGGTACTCATACTACACTTCTATATCTTTTTCTGATGCAACTCCCATTCACCCTCAATAGTGAGCGTTTGGATCTCCCGTGGCTGTCGCAGACTTGGATTGTGGTGAGCTCCTAGCGTTCAGAGACTTGCTGTTGTCCTTCTTTTGTACTGGCTTTCATTTTGTATTTTGGATCGGTCAATTCTCTGTATTCTGTTCGTAGTAGCTCTTGTATAGGTGACACCAGGTCCCGTGATTGGTATTTATTGTTATCTTGTCTCTTGGTCACTTTTGGGCCTATTTTATATATTTTGTATTGTACTACACATATATGATATGTTCTTCTTTCTATATACTTTATTTTTATCATCCACTTTTATTGCTTAGGTATTATTTAAATTGTGTATTCCGCATCTTGGGTTTAGGCTTGTCCACTTGGTGGGTTGTAGTGGACGCCATCACAGCCCGACTTAGGGTCGTGACAGAGTGGCATCAGAGCTTGAGATTCACCGATCTCACCTATACAGGAGAAAGTGTCTAGTAGAGTCTCGCGGATTGGTACAATGCTGTATGTATCAAATTTTCGAGAGGCTATAGGGCATTCATAGAAATACTTCACCATTTCTTATTTCTTACCGTGCATTGATGGTTGTACCAATATCTAAACTCCATTTGTTTCACTCTTTCTCTGATGTCTAGGAGAAGATCAACTGTGTGCGGGCATGGACCTCCTGGGTGAACCCCAGCTAGGGGAAGAGTTAGAGGTTAACCTAGAGATCAAGGCAGCGCACCAGCTCTAGAGCCCGAGAGAAAGGTTGAGCAACTTCAGCATCTGCCGGAGGGTGTGGGGACAAGCAGAGCCTCTACTAGGATTTGTGTCCATGCCAGTACTTCAAGAAACTTTGGCCAGGATCCTCAGTGTCATGGAGGGGATGTCACACGTAGGCACTATGCCCAACACTTCAGCCGAACCACAGGTTAGAGAGAAGGCTCAGACTTTAGTCAAGGAAGGGGCACATGGTGTTCAGGGTCCATAAGCACATCATGCAGTTGCAGCTTCTCACACTGTAATTCAGCTGGTTTCGATTGTTGCTCTAGCTTTAGCTCCTAGACTAGCTATGACCCTTATGGAGCAAAAGATATTGGGGTGGTATATAGATTAGGTCTCCCAGGTTCACCAATGTTGCGGACGAGGATGTCCATGAGTTCCTAGTCAGTTGCCAGGAGAGACTGCATATCCTCGGGTTAGTAGAGTCCCATGGAGTTGATTACACTGCTTACCAGCTGGAGGGGCTAGCGAAGCAGTGATGGAGATCCTATCTAGATTACAGACTAGCCGGGTCACCTTTAATGACATAGTCCCAGTTCTCCGAGGCTTTCTTGGAAAAGTATGTACCTCATAGCCTAAGGGAGCGTATGTGGGGTGAGTTCTAAAATCTGACTTAGGGATCACATAAAGTTGCAGAGTATGAGGCACAATTCCATGAGTTTGCGAGACATACGTCTATGCTTATGGCAACAGAGTAGGAGAGAGTTCACAGGTTTGTTAGAGGGCTCTCATTTCCACTTAGATTGGCGACAAAGCAGATGGTGGCATCGTGCTTTTGTTTTCCATAGATAGTTGATCACGCATGCTCCATTTAGGGGATCCATCGTGAGTCTTATGAAGGCAGCGACAAGATTCCCCATTTATAGGGTGGTTACATTGGGTCTCTGTCTTGCGGAAGGAGGTTCAAGGGCCAAGGGTATTCACAACAGTATCAGCCTAATAGGTCGGTTCAAGCCGCTCTACAGATTATAGATGGTGGCACGACAAGTGCTGGTGGTTAGATGGTTCAGACTTCTCGGGGTTCACACGCAGGGAATTCAGGCCGTGGTGGCCAGTCAGGTTCAACCGAGTCATCTTAGAAGGGAAGTTATGGTAGAGATCGCTACGAGTGTGGCGTGGTGGGTAACTTTACTCGAGAGTGTCCTACCATCACTCATCAAAGGACGCAGGGTCAGCTGAGTCAACATGTTTAGGCCCCCGTGCTCCGGTTTAGGGTACTAGGAGTGGTCCATAGGGTACTAGAGGTGGTACACACCCAAGCACATTGGGTGGTCAAGGTAGACGTGGTCATATGGATGCTTTTTCGGGGAGGCCAGAGGCAGAGCATCGGATGTTGTTATCACAGGTACGATCTATTTCTCCTATCAGCCTGCTTATGCTTTATTTGATCCAAGATCTACCTTTTCATATGTGTCTTCTTATTATGATATGAGGTCTGGTTTGTCTTGTGAGCCTATATATGTGCCTATGCATGTAGCTACCTCCATAGATGATTCTTTGGTAGTGGATCGGGTTTATAGAGCTTGTGTGGTGACCATCTTGGGGTATGATACTTGGGTAGACATTATTCTGTTAGACATGGTAGATTTCGACGTGATTATGGGCATAGATTGGTTGTCTCCCTGTCATGCGGTCTTGGATTGTTTCTCCGAAACTATTACTTTGTGCATGCCTTATATTCCTCCTCTTATATGGACTGACTCTGATAGTCATAGGACGAAGGGTGTGATCTCTTTTCTGCGGCGCGACGGTTGGTAGAGAATGGGTGTTTATCTTACCTTACTTATGTCCGTGACACTACTGCCGACACTCCTCCTCTTTAGTCAGTACCTATGGTTAGGAACTTTGCATATGTGTTTCCTACCGATCTGCTGGGTCTTCCTCCTGACCGTGATATTGATTTTGGAATTGATGTTAAGCCGGGTACTCCGCCTTTTTCTATTCCACTTTACCGGATGTCTCTTGCCGAGTTGAGGTAGCTTAAGGAGCAGCTCCAGGACCTCTTGGGAAAGGGGTTCATCAGACCGAGTGTATCCTCTTGGGGTGCTCCAGTCTTGTTCGTAAAGAAGAAGGATGGTACCTTGCATATGTGCATTGACTACATGCAGTTGAATAAGGTGACCATCAAGAACAAGTATCCTATGTCGTAGATTGATGATTTATTGTACCAGCTTCAGGGTGCAGCGGTGTTTTCTAAGATTGAATTGAGATCGAGCTACCACCAGTTGAGGATTAGGGCGGCGAACATCACTAAGACTGCCTTTAAGACTCGATATGGCCATTACGAGTTCTTAGTCATGTCTTTTGGGATTACTAATGCTCCAGCAACATTTATGAAGTTGATGAACTGTGTGTTCATGCCTTATTTGTACTCATTCGTTATAGTGTTCATGGACGACATATTGGTCTACTCTAGGAGTAGGGAGTAGCATGAGCAACATTTGAGGATTCTAATTCAGACCTAGTGAGAGTGGCTGTTGTATACAAAATTCACTAAATGTGAGTTTTGGCTTGAGTTTGTAGCATTCTTGGGGCACATAGTGTCCAAAAATGGCATTATGGTTGATTCGGTGAAGATTGAGGAAGTTCATGGTTGGGCCAGGCCTACTACTCCTATTGAGGTTCACAGTTTTGTCAGGTTAGCAGGCTACTATAGATTGTTTGTAGAGAGGATTTCTTCTATTGCAGTACCCTTAACTAGATTAACTCGAAAGGATGTCCCCTTCAAGTGGTCAGATGAGTGTGAGGTGAGATTTCTGAAGCTCAAGACCTTGTTGACTTCAACGTCAATTCTGACATTTTATATAGAGGGCTAGGGGTATACGGTCTACTGTGAAGCTTTCAATGTGGGCCTAGGTTGTGTGTTGATGCAACAGGGTAGAGTTATTGCTTATGCTTCCAGGCAGGTGAAGCTTCACGAGAGGAACTACCATACTCATGACTGGGAGTTGGCAGAGGTAGTCTTCACGTTGAAGATTTGGTGACACAATTGGTATGGATTTCACTGTGAGGTATTCAAGGACCATTGTATCCTTCAGTATATTTTTAGCCAGAGGGACCTTAATTTGAGACAGCGCAGGTGGATGGAGCCTTCAGACATTTCCATCATTTATCATCCGGGCAAGGCTAATGTGGTAGCAAATGCCTTGAGCCAGAGAGTAGTGAGTATGGGGAGTTTGGGTTTCTTAGCTTCGGAGGAGCGACCTATTGATTTGGACATTCAGTCTTTAGCCAATAAGATGGTTAGGCTTGACATTTCTGAGCCGGGAAGAGTATTTGCTCGTGTAGATGCTAGATCTTCACTGATGAAGAAGATTCACGCATAACAATTTGATGATCCAAAGTTGAGGATGATTCGAGATAAGGTTCTTACCGACGAGGCTAGAAAGGCGACCTTTGATCTGGAGAGCATCTTGAGGATTGAGGGTCGTATTTGTGTTGCTAGATTTGGTAACTTAGTTGGGCTGATCATTCAGGAGTCTCATTGTTCAAGGTATTTTATTCATCCCGATGTTGTGAACATGTAACATGAACTGAGGCAACATTACTAGTGGTGTGGGATGAAGAGGGAAGTACTTGTGGCTGGGTGCTTGAACTGTTAGCATGTGAAGTACAAGCACCAGAGACTAGGTGGTTTGACTAAGCAGCTACCCATTCTAGAGTGGAAATGGGAGTGTATAGCCATGGTCTTTTTGGTAGGCTTGCCGCATACTTTCCGGGGTTTTAATTCTATTTTGGTCATCGTAGATTGATAAACCAAGTCAACTCACTTTCTACTAGCTCTGACTGCTTACACATCAGAGAGGTTGGCTTAAATCTTCCTTAGAAAGACTGTCTGTTTTCATGGTTGCCAGTTTCTATCATTTCAAATTGAGGTACTTAGTTCACTTCTCATTTCTGGAGGTTTTTTCCAGAGGGATTTCGGTACCCAGGTTGAGCTCAACACAACTTTTCACCCTCAGACCTATAACCAGTCTTAGAGGACTATTCAAGTTCTGGATGATATGCTACGGGTTTGTGTTATTGATGTTGGTAGCTAGTGGGGCCAGTCTTTGGCTTCGGGTGAGTTTGCATATAATAATAGCTGCAACTCGAGCATTCACATGGAACCATTCAAGACATTATATGGTAGGAGATGTCATTCTCCAATGGGTTGGTTTGATTCTTTTGAGGTTAGGCCATGAGGCACCGACTTATTGAGAGATTCTATGTATATCGTGTGTGTGATCTAGGAGCAACTCCATACTGCCCAGAGTAGATAAAAGAGCTAAGCAGATCGGAGGCTACATCCTTTAGAGTTCATGGTTGGTGATCGTGTATTCTTGCGGTGTTGCCCATGAAGGAAGTGATGAGGTTTGGGAGGAGGGGCAAGCTTAGCCCCAGTTTTATCGGTCCTTTTAAAATTCTATGGCGGGTAGGAGAGGTGGCTTATGAGATAGCCTCACCTCTAAATCTTACCATTGTTCATCCTGTGTTTCATGTCTTTATATTGAGACAATATGTTTTTGATGAGTCTCACGTGATTCAATGGGAGTCGGTTGATGAGACTCTGAGTTTTGAGGAGAAGCCTATGGCCATTCTGGAAAGGCAGGTTAGATAGTTGCGGTCTAAAGAGATCTCGTCTATGAAGGTTTAGTGGAGGCACCATCCGGTCGAGGAGGCTACTTGGGAGACCGAGCTTGATATGCGGACCTAAAATCCTCATCTCTTTGGGACTTCATGTATTGCCTTTGTCTTACTTTTGCAAATGAAAGTCCTCTTAGTGGTATTTCTTGTAATGACCCTCAGGGTCATTAATGTGTTTTATGTGTGCTTTTCCTATTTTTCCCCTTCTGTAGCTTCTTTATAGTTTCTGTGTGGTGTTGGGTTGGGTTGCATGCTCCCCGAGGCATTCGCTTGAGTTTGGTGTGAGTTTTGAGTTTTAGAAGCTTAATGCTTGAAAGAGTTGATTTCAGTCAACATCCGGAGATTCTGATGTTGGATCGGAATTCTATCAGTTCCATCAGCTCTAGAAGGGTCATTTTTGTCTAGGGTGATGATTGGTTTGTATTTTCGGGCTGTTGTTTAGAGTTGGTGCATTTAAGAGTTTAAGCTTTTGAGATTTTCTCAAAATAGAACTTGGGGCAGCTTTCTTGGTAAGCATGCTTTGAATCAAATTGCGCCAGCGCGGTTAACTCTGAAATACCATGTTTTGCCTAGAACGACCTTTGGTTTGATTCCCGAGGG